>SJJU01012450.1:0-10196 GCA_012932125.1 Conopomorpha cramerella
AAAGCAAGAATTAAATATTACAATTTTATTATTTATTAATTATATACAAAAACGATAAGGATGTCACTATTAACATATTGGAGGACAGTAAAATAGACACACTAGATGTTTTATTGTTATGACGCCTATAGGTTTTTACTGTCCGGGAAAGAGTTAATTATCCACCTACTTAGCGTATGTAACGAAGACTTATAATACCATATTAATAAAAACCCCGGAACTTTATTCATAAGAGGGTAAGCCTTTATATAAGCGAAGTACGAACAGAGCGTTCTAATGAAGTGGAAAATATGCTTCAAAGCAAAAGTTGCTCTAAATCACTTGTGTACACGTGCCAATGTCGATTGCAGTAATTAAGAACGACGTTTCTGTTAATTGTTGAACTTCAATTAACCTTAATCTCAAAATATCCTGGAACAGCGAACAAATGGAGATTATAATCAATGTTTTGGAACAAGAATAAACTTTCATACGAAAAGCACGACACCTTCACTTAAGTTACTCGAGCTGAAATAAAGTCAATGAAGAAAAACATGGGCATGAAAGTGAAAAGATACATATATAATTTAAAAAAAATACACTTCACGCCTTTAATCCCACTTGCTAAAGCAAGTACCCACGGTTCACCAAGCGTATTTAACCCAACGTGACAGGGGGTGAGCCCATCGCCGTTATAGGGTTCACACACCTTGTGGTGCGCGGGTTTCATTACGATGTTGTCCTTCACCGTACGAGCGTTGCGTTGCGTACATAGGCTCTGAAAAAGAGTCCCATTGGTACACGTCCAGTAGCCGGACTCGAACCCGGGGGAGGTCCCGGGTTACAAGTCAAGTATCCGACCAACTGGACCACAGTCGTTCTAATAATTTAAAAACATATATTAAACTCGTCCGTGGATATTAAACTTAAGACAGTAGAAGCTATTATTGTTATCACGTTGCCTTTTAACATCAGACAGCCCCGCTAGCATAGCGCTTCAAGAAAGAGGTGACAAGAAATACAAAGTGCTGCGATTTGTTGAAACAAGCTGAGTCGCACGAAGCGTGACATAAAAGCCAATTACAGCACGTATTTGTTCTATGTCATGTCTTTCTTAACGCGCATGCTAGGCCTGCAGTATGGTGGTCCAACCCTTGCTTACGTTCTTCGTGGATAGCACAAAAAATAAACGATAGTATGCACGTTGTCTCAAGTTAAAACAGAAAAGATTTGGATAGTGATTCAAAGCAGTGAAAAATTACAATTGAAGCTGTTCTTATATAAAATGTTTTTACTCCTAGTTAATACATATTTTCCCGTTTGATTCTAGCAGGTAGTTTGTTAGCTCAGTGATCGGTCAAAGAAATAAAATGCGTGGGCTGTAGTTTGTCTGGTCGTGTTCACCAAGTATTAAAGTTATTAACAATAAATGTAAGATTCGCGACAATTATAGCGATGCCCGATCGTAGGTGTGGTGTCGTCAAAGGGTAGACGTAAAGTGCCGGTCGTGAGCGTATGACGTGAAATGTCAAATCCGCCGCGACGTTCAGAAACCCGATAGTCTCCAAGAAGTTAATTTATTTTTTTTTGCTAGTTGGAGGTATATATTTTGACGATCGACGGGGTTGAAAATTCTAGACTGACAACACAAACAAACGGAAAAGCGCAGTATGAGGAGTTCTTCTAGAAGGTAGCGTGACAATCTGCTTAACTCTTTCCTGGACAGTGAACGGCTATAGCCGTCATAACAATAAACAATCTATTGTGTTTTTTAAACTGTCCGCCAATGTGTTAAGACGGTGGGCCCACATGGACGAAGAAAGGCACAATACCGATCGTTGTGACGCGTCTATGACAAGCAGTAGACGTCAGTGGGCTGACGTCATGATGACGAGTTTTAATGGGGAATTTTTTTGAAGTTTTCTGACAGATTTTCGCGCGGAGAAATGTCATTACTGTCATACTTTCCAAACAAAGTTTGACAGTAATGACAGTGGTCCTCCCGAAATTATGTCCGAAAAACGTCAAAGAAAATTGCCCATTATGGTTCATTCTGCATAACCTGTTGAATGCCTCACTAGCCACCGACAAAAACTCAAGAGTAGGCAAAAAAATTGACAATACGTTTTAATGACATTTTCCACTTTATAATGTAACAAGGAAAAAAATAACCTTTCTCGTCGAATTGCATTCATTTCCATTTCTGGAATTGGACTGAACTGGAATTTTCCAAGGGTGGACCAATTTCTTAGCTGACTGTGAAGACTCGGTTCTGTCCTCGTAACTTGAAAATATTATTTCATGACGCAACAAATTCAGGACATCGTGTCGCACGAAAATTTTATAAATCAGGGCTCACCCTTACCTAATTGTTTGGGAGCGGCTGAAATTAAAAAAAAAAGAACAAGCCCTCCGTGCCAACATCGTGGATTGCGAGCAAGTACGCACCCTTTTTTGTCCCCACGAAAACTTGATTTGTTACTGCAGTTATGCGTACTGTCGCGGTTCTGGCTTGACATTGAACTAATTCGTTTAGAAATGTTATTGTCCTTGTTTTGTACGATGTTCTCTTTGTAATGTAGCTCAGACCACGGAAAAATAATGATAATCGTAATAAAAACGTGTAAGTAAGGTATGTTGGTATATGGGATGGAATGAAAGCGGTCGTTTAATATTTGGTCTTTGTTGGTCGGTTAAGGCCACTTTTCCCTATAATAGCCTTGCCAAGTACAAAATGAAAAAAAAAATACGTATTATTATGCTCTGTTAGGTATGTTAAGTATATTTTTTATCCGTGAGTATTTCTTATAACATCAAAACTGTTGTATTCTCTCATACAATTCAAATGGACTATTGTCCACAATAAAAACGAAACTTTCGTTTATAGTAAAGAAAGGGTTAAAAAAAACATCTATGGTGTGTAAAAGGACACCGAGGAATGGTTTTCGAAACGTTGTTGGGCTCGTCAAAATGATCTTAAAGTATGGCGAGAATGTGGGGAAATGAAAAACAGTTTTTCTTCTCCAAACTAAATAGAAAATGTTGTCCGCGGTTGTATATTATATATTTATTTACTAACTTAAGAACTAACACACCAAAATTATAAAAGAAATACAATTAAAACAGATACTTATTTGTATGGATATGAAAAAAAAATGTTGCTCACAACGTTTTTAAGACCATTGCTTGGGATCCTGTTACATGCTGCATAGATAGATATAGACAACATCTTTGCGTGACGTGTTTATATTTTTTTTTATCTTTGAATGATACGTTAATAATTCAAACTGTGCACGGGCGCTTTGTAAGCGTCCTCCTTTTTATATAACCTTTTATAATTTTGTATATTTTACTTGTATTCTATTTTTGATATCTGAACTGTCTTTTGTCACTTTGATTTTTATTTTTGTTGAAAATATAATTTGGTCGAACCGAACGTGTTTTTTCCTCATTATTATAGGAAATCGGATATAATAGACCTATTCAGCGATAACACAAACAGCTACGACGACGTCACTGTACAATTAAACGAAAGCTGGTCGCGGTGGTTTCGCAAACATTCCGTCCTTTTTGGATTCCTTTGTGACGAAAGAGACATGCATAAACCAATTCAATTCAACGGATTGTAGGTGTCTGTTGACATCGGGCGGTGACATGGTGTTTTAACTTTGCGACCATTAAAAAAAAATAACACTTTCCTTGACAGTCGATTTAAGAGAGTGGAGATTTTATTGTTATCTCGTCGACAGGCGGGACTTGTCCACAAAAGGGTTAAAGTATTCAATGGCAAAGAATATGTGAAATCTAACGCAAGCGCAGCGTACGTTACACTCATATGAACCAAAGACAGCGTGGAAATATTATTTCAGACTCCGTACCATGGGGCCTTAAAGTAACTTCGATTCGTAACTTTGTTTTAATGATGTTTTAGACCAATCACGACACAGAACCGCTGCGATTGGAGGACGTCGCTGAATTTCACTGGATCGACATGAAAAAATCGGACGTGTTCTTATTGTTCTAACATCAGTGGTAATGCAAGCGCCATGTGCAAATGTTGCATCTGATCCTGCGCCCATATCTATACTACTGGTTGCAATAATAAACTGACTCGATTTCATTGCTCCTAAGTGTAGATTGCAGATCGCTCCAATTACTATTACAATAACGTTTACTGTTAGTTTATACATATAAAATAACTAGCTGTACCGGAAAACATTTGTTTTGTCATAATAAGTTGCCTTGGTACCCCGTGTATTGGGAGATATACAACTGGTAAATGCATCAAAATTAAATAGTAGCCGATCGTCAGAACTACTGATTACGCATATAAAATTTGGTGAAAGCCGTTTCGGAGGAGTACGGTGACTAACATTGTGACATGGAAATTTTATACATTAGATTAGTGGCCGCCCCGCGATTTCATAAGCGTAGTTTCGATATTGATTTCTATTCAAAAATATTTACTACCACCAAGATTTATAGATATTTAAATGAAAAAAATACATACGCAAATATATCTCGTTGTCTGATTTCCATAACACAAGTGCTTTTGCTACTTAACATGGGATGAAGGCAATGTGTGTGTTGTTGTAAAATATTTATTTATTTATTACTAGTGGACGCCCCGCGATTTCATTCGCGTAGTTTATTCTACAGTATTCATCAGTATACATCTCTAGAAACTATAACACCCTCTACAAAACGCCAAGTCACACGGGATCGGGGTAAAAAGTATCCTATGTCATTTTCCTGGCCCTAAACTACCTCCCTGACAATTTTCAGCTAAATCGGTTCGGCCGTTCTTGAGTTATAAATGGAGTAACTAACACGACTTTATTTTTTATATATAGACTATTAATTACCGTGGAAGCTAACTGAAAGCGTTGGTTTGGCCTAGGCGGGAATGTAACCCAGCAACCGTGGTCCTACAAAAAGGTTCTCTGACCACTATAGTTTATCTCTATGGGTGATTCGCACTGCTATCCGCTATTCCCCATACAATAAGCACACACCTTAACCGATATTAAATACGACCGTGCGACTCCTCTACGCCGCGATCGCGTATCTCACGAATTTGATAAGTGACGAGCTTATTGCTAGTGTCACTTTCAAGCCTACAACCACTTAACTTTGAACCATTTGTAGGTGTATTTTACACTGTGGAAAAGCTCAACTCAACTCAGAGTTAAATCACGAGTCTGTAGGTATGCATGATATTCTTTATGCACGTTCGAATGGCAAAAAGGCTTTATTGCTTTGTCTGACTTCGATTTTGACGTATGTTGCTATGGTGATTTTGATATATGTACCTACCTACCAGTCCAGACATTTCATTTCATATTTCTCTTATTAAAACCCAACTATAAAGTATATAAAAAATCTTTGGTAACATTGCTGTGCCCTACAGGGTCCACGATTGTACCTTAACAATGTTTAAGACCTTTTCACATTGTGGAAAAGCACAAATTATTGATAACTAGCTGTACCGCGCGGTGTTACTCGCATTTTTTTGTTCCCGTGGGATTTTGGGAATAAAATATAGCCTGTGTTACTCAGAAATAATGCAGCTTCTAACAGTGAAATATTTTTCAAAACTGTCCAGTAGTTTCGGAGACTATTAAATTCAAACAAACAAACAAAAAATCTCTGTATAATATAGGGTATAGATTGAGTATTTCCTGTTCAGCAGTGGACAAGTATGGGATTAAGTTAAGGATTTCTCTTTTGGTAAATGTTATCCTAACTCTGTAGGAAACTGGCGTGATGCATATTTACGTACCTATATCTATTTTATCTAAATGGACTTATAACTTTTTGTCTTTGGTAAAAAATATAAAACTGTTTTTTTTTCTTGCATCATGGTGTACAAAGAAACCTACATCATAGAAAAACATGACGGTCAAGTAACGGTGTTCCGGGCACCTGCTCCTAGGACGAATGGTCGCACGTTCGATTCCCTTCACCGACAAAATGCTTTAGTGACCAGTCTAGATATTTTAGTGTGCATCTAGGTGTTTTATCTATATTTTATTATTATGTAATTACTAGTGGACACGGCAGACGTTGTTCTGTCTTAACTATTAATATGAATATCTAGGGTGGCCTGTGCCCAACAGTGCATGTAATTTTTTTCTTTCATAAGAACCTTCTGCTGTCATTAATAAGCACAACAAAGAAATAATTAGCAAAATCGGTCCACCCGTTCCGGAGCTATGACATGAAAACGAAAAGTGGCTTTGATTTTTATATATAAGACTAGTGGACTCGCCAGACGTCCTGTCTTAACTATTAATATGGTGGCCTATGCCTAGCAGTGGATGTCATTTTTTTCTTTTATAAGAACCTTCTGCTGTCATTAATAAGCGGTAATCGATTTTTTTACCTACATGTATTGTAACTTATTGCACTTGTGTCTCGATGACTCTGTTTGATTTTTTTTTCTTTTGACTCTGTTTTGTTGACAAAAAGGGTTAAGCCCGCAAAGTTGTTTTCGACATATGGTCCAAAAACTGGGATTCCTTGGGTTAAAAATTGAATACCCGTATTCATTGTAATAACTTACAATACATAAAAAAATCGAACTTAAATAAAATTTAGTTTTCAAGAAGTTAAGATACTTTTACCCTTAGTTAGGTGGATTAGCCCAGTTATTACTATGTAAACCTAAAAAAAGTGTCAGTTAACGGTTTACCGACAGGCTGTATCTCCGTAACTATAAAATTTACAGGTAGGTATGACTCAAATGTAGATTTTTTTCTGTATAACTTTGCATTATTAACTTAATAATGTCAAAATGTGGGCGTTATCCCACATTTTTTAGCTAACGTACGGCAGAATTGTGTCTTCTTGAAACAGCCACTGTTCACCAATCAGGAGGATTTATTTATTTATATAAAATTTTAGCTCTTGTTACGGTTAAACAATAAAACATGCCGTAACGTTGCTGATCAATAAAACGGCCTTTAAAATTGGAAAAACAATTTCAAAATGTTATTTGTTAAATTCCGTACAGAATTATTAATTTCCTGAGATGAGTGCTTTCACATGAAACGAATTCGTTATAATTAAATTAAAAGAGGTATTTTTATATAAAAAATTACGTAATTTCCAGTTTACTCAGTTGAACACGAGCGGCTTTGTTATGAAAAATATCTACACTTGTCATAACAATGTCCAAGGCTTACATTTTAATGACAAGCGGTTAACTGTATTTTTTTTGTTGAGATTTTTCATTAGAAATTTATATGAGAATTAATTTCGGTGAAATTTGTTCAAACCCAACGAAGAACGAACGATACGAAACCTACCCTGGTTAACCTACCTGGGTATTTTTTTTTTCAGTAGAAAAATAACATACATATAGTTGTCTTAACTGGAGCCTCTAATGAGGTACCTAGTTACTTGAATACCTCCAGGCTACACTCTACTAAGACAACCTTCCCGTTCATTAACAAGGTGAAGTCCATAGACCACATCTCTGCTTAACATCAGGTAGGATGATGTTCAAACTCTTTTTCATAGTACATTAAAGAAATGAGTATTATTTTTTACATGTTCTTTCATAGAAACCTTCTCCTGATATTATTATTAATAACATACAAAATATATTAGTACAGCAGTTCTTGAGTTTCTGATGTCTTAGTAAACACATTATACCCTTACTAAATAACGGCGGAATAACGTTCTGAAGATGATGATTAAGTTTAAACAAGAACTTGTCAGTTGTATATCATAATAGAATAACCAATTTTTGTACACCTGTATTAATCCTTTGTGTAAGTAGGTAAGGGCGCAGCTTTACTTTCCTCTTCATGGGAATACATGTTTTATAACAAGACTAATCTGAAGTAATAAAGCACATATTCCCCTGAAAACAAATGTAAAGTTACGCCCTTTCTTTGTATGACAGCAGTATACAGACTATAAAGTTCTGTAAATTGTAAACCTTCCTGTTTGTCTTTCTCCCTCCCTCATTGTTTACTTGTCACAATATAACAACTCTACCATGTTGATGTTTTTGTGTGATGTCATCAAAATTTATAGACCATATTCTGGGCTGACCGTACGGTAGTAGTAATATATAGTTACATATGAAACTAGCGTATTTACGTGAAAAGCTGATTGACTGACTGACATATGAACAGCCCAGACGGCGAAACGAAGACATGATGATACTTGGTGCGGACGTAGCTTAGGTACCATCGGAGTGCACTAAGAAAGGAATTTCTGAAATTCCCACGGGAACGAGAATAAACGGGAATATTATTTTGTATGAAAAATCTAAACGGCTCAAGTTAGACGCTTGATATTTGGAATGCAGTTACTACTAAACTACGCGAATGAAATCGCGGGACGTCCACTTTTCTTTTATAAAGAGAGTATGTGTGTATTCAGAGTTTATTCACAACGAGTTAGTTCGCACTTTGTCATCTCGTATCGACAAGAGCAGGACAGCAACACACAACTTATCACAAAATTCTAGTAAAGGATTGCGAGTATTTCCCTTTAATCGTTGGTTCTTTTATTCTCGTAATTCATTTCGATATTGGATTGTACAAAAAACTACGTACCTACTTCCATAAGTAGTAGTTGTAGCAGTTGTAATAGTGACAAAACTTCATATCGAGGTAGATGTCAAGACTGACGCTCCCGTCAATCAATCAATCAACAGCCATATAACTGCTGGATGAGGGCCTCCCCAATGTTTTCCCAGACCATTTGGGAGGGAAATTCCAGTAATCGCTACGGGTGGTGGGCTGGTTGGCGATCGCAGTGGTGTTGTGGTGCAACTCACAGAGAGCGCTGCTGTCCATCCTCTGGAGAGTTCCCTCGGTCGCCCCTTAAGACCCCCAGTAAAAGCCATTGTCAGTGGTGAATTCAGTGAATCACAGTAAGCATGTTATGTTTAAATTTTACTCAGACTGGCCAAAGCAAAGAAAACAAGTAAGTAGTTACACCCTGAGAAAATATCTGCATTCATATCGACATCATTATAGGTAAAAAGTGCAATTCACGCCTTTTAATCCCAAGCGGGGTAGGTAGAGGCATTTGATAAGACAAATGCCCACGGTCCACCAAGCGTGTTTAACCCAACGTGACGACGTAAAATTTCAAAGAAATAAAGAACGGACTTTAACTATAAACATTTGGCAGATTTGTAGTTTTCTCATGGATCCCAGTGCAACTGGACCAAATTTAATTGGGACCAAAAGAGAGGCATCAGCTTTCATATAAAAAAATCATATTTCACCCCGTCAAAAGTTTTGAGGTAACAAATCTAAAAATGAAATACCGACGAATTGAGAAATTTCTCCTTTTTCAAGTCGGTTAAAAAAACAAATGACGTACCTAACTTACTCGCCATTTTCAATTATCCTGAATCTGTATTACCTTATTACGTAACATTTAGCTAACTGTGAAAAAATGCTCGCTTTAAATCTAACGAGTTAAAAAAAAAACAATTAAACCAACTACAGTAACTGCAGTTGCGCTGGGCACATAATAATAACACTCCATCCCGCTTAATTACAGGTTGACTTGGTGAAAAAGGAAAAATTCAAACATTTTCATCCACAATGTCGCTTTAAAACTGATGAATTTTCACCGCATTTAAAACACCGGATTTCTTTTCAATGGAAATTCTGTTCCACGATCTACGTACCTACGTACGTACGTACTATTGTTTAAAATAATATCAGATGAGTGAATTTTATTCTAGTCTAAGTAATGAGAGACTCAACGCTGCGTTCTCATCTTATATGGACGTTGATTTCGTAGAGTAAACACAAAAAACCTTCGCACAATTTGCGAACTGTACGCACGCGAAAACGAGCTTTGTGTCTGAGCTACACAAGACGGTATTCCTCTGTTCGTTGTATGGAAATGGAACGAATTCTATCTGCGCTGGTATGACAATGACGCGTCGCTAGATTTTATCGTTGAACGGTCGAGAACTCTTGCAATCATTAGTAAAAAAACATGTAGTGGAATTTAAAAAAAAGCAAAAGCTGTGCTCGTAGCAGCACGGCTTGACTTGACAGTATATGTGTTCATATAGACATAGCTATCTTTCGACAATTGTCATCCTAATAAAGACAATTCTTATATTCAAAGTTACCTATTAGAGGTCGCCCCAGAAGAACATATACAGACCAGATTGGTGATGTCCTGGCCGAAGGTGGCGTGAAAAGTACTCGAAACCGAAGGTCATGTAT
>SJJU01012452.1:0-14058 GCA_012932125.1 Conopomorpha cramerella
ATAGTTTGTAAAATTGATATAATAATAAAAACCGGGTTTGAAACTATTACACATACTTAATATTAGTTTCAAACCACAAACTGAGATAAAAGGCAATAAATTAGTATTAGCCGAGCATGTAAGAACGCCACACGATAAACAGTTAACAACGCAACAACAGTCATGGCCCATTTCTTTGCTTTGATTTTGTACTGCAATCAACACTTGACAGCTGATCATCCGCATTTGTTTCCGATTTCTGCCGTGTTGTGCGCTGCGGTCGTTATCTCTTTGCCACTACTCGCTTTGCACATAGCCAATACGACCAGGAATCAATGTTTCCATAGACTTAGTTAAAAAAGACGACGGCACCGGCTGTCCTTGACTGTCATTGTCATGCTGAACTCGAATGAAAGGTTCATCATGTTAGCATCTACTCATTCCATGCATAAGAATGAAAAGGCAACCATAGAAATATGTTTCTTTATTATTTTGAGCTGCAGAAAAGTAATAAATCAGTGTAAAAAAAAACGAAATTATTACAATACATAAGTTTAGTTATAAGTCGTCGGAATTATTAATAAAATTATAACTACGCAGTACAAGATTATTTTTGACATTATGAGTAGCATTAAATTATTTATAACCTATTACTTTTTTAATTTTTATCACTGAATGTCATTGTTTTTTCAATATGTAGGTTACCTAATTTATTATCTACCTTACTAACTAATACAAAAGCATATTATTGGGTAAAATATCAATAAGTAACATTATCTATTCATAGTAATGATTTTTGTAAAATAAAAATAAATCACACTTCTCATCCAACATTGTTCCAACATAAAATACAATAATCCAATTTATATTCAAAACATAACAACGGAATGTTATAAAATAATTTTAAAGAAAAATGAACCGAGTTTATCCAGTAGGATGCCTAAAGGTACTAAACCTTATAAAAGTTCCCCTCGACTTTACTGGTCTGCCATCATGAAACCCTGATTTCCTTATCGTGAGGACCTTTGAAATATCTTCGTTCCAACAGAAACATATTCATGAACAAACATAAAAATCATACAGGTCGAATTGAGAAATCTTTTTTTGCAGTCTCGTAACTAACATTTTGATAAAACACATAGCACCTATGTATTTGCGTCCTATTTCATGATTATGCACGTAAAGAGAAGACAAACGATTGCCCGACGATTTTTTTTACTGTTAAGCAAAAGACAGCTTTTATTCGTATACAAGAAGGGCCATTTTAGAGCAAACCCAATAAGGAAGATATCAAGTTGAGCTGTGACTTTAAACTCAACCAAATAAGGCATGTTTTAAATTAACCAGCGGCCAAAATAACCGTACTGCTGACTATTAGACGTATTTTGTTGGATAGGTAATTTATACTCACTTTATTTATGTTGTTGAAATCAGAACTCAACATCCGTCTGTCATAAAGATCCCAAATTAAAACGGCCCTTCTGTTGTACAAATTAAGGTTAATTTTTGTTAGCGCCTTAAATTAACCAGGACTTCTGAGAAAAAAATCTGACTATTTGTACCACAGATTATATAGCCACTAGATATGAAACTGTCATGACATTACATATCCTAGTTCAAGCATAACGCTGTTCGTCGTCAGGCGAGCAGGAAATGGGGAATTTTCTTTGACGTTTTTCTGACAGGTTTTCGGGCGGAGAACTGTCATTACTGTCAAACTTTCCAAACAAAGTGAGTCTGTAGTCTCTTCTAAAGTAGAAAAACGTCAAATAAATTTCCCCATTTGTCGTAGAGGACGCTTATCATTTTATTAAATCACTACAGAGTATCCAATGATTACATAATTGCATAAAATAAGACCAGTACCAGATCTAAAACGTTACGAACTCTTTAGCAAATGTTCCAACGTCTACGCTTCATTATTCAATTTCTTCAACTTACACAAAATTTTACAAAGCCTCTTTTTATCACCTGAATTTGTTTGAGAGATTTTTTTTTGTTTAAAAATACGCGAACTAGCGACTGAGGATTCAAACACTGTGCTTAAATCCAGTGAAATACATCAGCTTTTTAGAATATTATCGACAGTCTGTTTAACCATTCGACCGCCGCCGGATGTAACCTTTATCTTAATGAAAGTGTATGGTAAGTGTAAGGAAACTGATTCAAAACCTCTTCCTTATACCATAGACATCAAAATCACAGATGTGTCTGATTTAAAAGACATTGGCGGTTAAAGGGTTATGCACAGAAATAAACTTCCAATGTAAAAGTAACGTTTGGAATAAAATGAGATAAAATATGAAGAAGATGGAGCAGTGAAAGAGTAAGAGACCAAATGAAGGGTACAGGCAAAGAACAAGAAATGTCACATTTTCTTTTTGTTTTCAATTGGAAGAAACTTATTGTCTATGGTACTTTTATTCCGAATCGTTAGCTTTTAAAGAAACAAGTAGATAGCGCAAAAAACGCGGTTTTGTTTTTGGTTGAAAGGAAAAAAAACTAGGAATGTCCATGACTTTAAAACTTTTGAATGTGTACTTCTCAAAATCAACTCATTAGGACATTCCCTATTCTTTGCCTGTACCCTTCAAATTGTCTGTCCATTGTAAATGGACATACTGAAGGTTCTTTTGTTAGTCTAGCTGTTGCTTGGTCCGAGTTACTATATCACTCATTTAGTAATTCACACAGTACAAAACAACAGGCTGTCAATTTCATCCTAAAAAGATAATGAATTGCACATTCTTAACTCCTTGTACATTATTTACATTACGACTAAAGTGTTGAATTACTTTCGTTTGATGGCGAATTATCTTTGACGTTTTTCTGAGAACTGTCATTACTGTCATACTTTCCAAAGTTTATAGACAGTAATGACAGGTCTCAACCCGAAAATCTGTCAGAAAAACGTCAAAGAGAATTCCCCATTTAGATAAAGAACAAAATTATTGAAATATCAACATCCATAACTAAACGCCGGACTAACTTGGATAGGCCTATGTCCAGCAGTGGACAAGTATGGACTGATGATGATAACTAAACGCGACTATTTTTAAAGAAAAACCAATATGATTAAATAGCAATACACATACAGGGTGAGGCGAAAATATCCTTTTAAACAGCTGAAGTTTACTATTTCTGTAGACCCTATTGAGTCCATTTCCGTATGTCTCAATGACACCGGGCGAAAAAAAATGTATGTCCTCATACATACACAAACGAAGCTGATAAATAGTATACTTCGGCATAACCCTGTAACAGACAGAAGGTTTGATTGAAATTAATTGATTTTAGCTTGAATTTCAACGTAATAAAGTTCAAAATTAAGTGGGATCTATATTCCCTATGCCTGGTAAGAGGTTAAAGGGGTATTTCAGACTCATACCTGTATAGTGAAGTTCACAAACTATACAAATAAACATTATTGTCTCTCATATTGTGCAACAAGAACAGACAATAGTAACAATTAAAGGACAGACTTATAAACAAATTGACAGTCTATTTCATTGCACTGAATGAGATAGGAAACTACAGAACTAATGGCGCTAGTATCGAATGTGCTAAAGCAACGTGATTGGTAGATAATTTGCCTTAACTTGCGAGAGCTAAAATGACCTACATGGTCTCCAAAGAGGTCCGCTCTGTCAACACATTGGCGGACAGTAAAATAGACACAATAGATAATTTTATTCTTATGACGCCTACAGGCGTTTTACTGTCCGGGAAAGGGTTAGGAGCATTTTCACTTGTCGATCGGATCAAGGTGCTGGAGATATCTATCGCGTGCCGTCCGGGTACGAATTAAGTGAATCGGTTTCATTGGTCGTTTACACTCGCATGCGATATACGTAAAACAATACAGAAATATTGTTTTCGTATTTGTGACGAAGTAGGTTTACACATTTAATCTACCAAGAGAAAGAGCGGTGGCCTAACGATATACAGTGTAAGGAATAACTAAACGATCAATGGAAATGCGTCTTTAGGACCTCACGTCTGAGTTTATATTTGCATGAACTTTTGGTACACACGATACTATCGCTGTGTTCTTCAGTTTCTTATTCCATTAGTTCCAAATTCATCGCCTATAGAAACATTTTTTATAATACAGTTTTCTTTTGTCATGATGCGCACATGTTAGCTGAACAGTGTAAGATAGAATAATTGCTAAACTTTACAATAAAAAAAATATTTTTGTAGCTACGAAATTTTTTGATTGATTTAGTATACAATATTTTTAATTATATAAAAATTTATTGATTGAAATTCGTTTATGGACATTTACCAGAGGACTGACGTTTTGTTTCTTTTTTTAGTCTAACATTGAAACTGACTGGATGAGGCTTGAGCTTTTACATTTCTTCCCGGATTTGTTGCATTGTACCAAAATGTGTAAAGCAGCTTTGTACATACTTGTCAATCACATACATTACTCGCCTAGTAGATCTGTATTAGGTGTAATATTCATAATATCAGCTACTGTTTATTTCTGCTTCCACTATCTATAGTATGAACGCAAACGCGCGTATTGCGCGGAGAGGTGGGTAGTAAACGATGACAACTGTTTCGTCGCTTCCCCGCCTTCCCCCGCGCAATACCTAAGGCGTAGTATACCGTTTGCCGCCAGACTATAGTACAATATTCCTTTAAAAAAAACTAAATAAAGCCTATCTTAACAATTATTTTAACTTTCGACAGCATTAATCGTCTAGCGGGAGTAATACGGCCCTAATTGTACCAAATTAAAAAGTTCACTCTTCACACCCGTTCGTTCACCGTTCATCATTCGATCCCGTGCGCGAATATCATGACGAGTCCCGGCTCGATCATCATGTGATCGTCGACGTGTGAGTTGTCGCACTGCAGCACTAGCACGGCTTGCTTGCCGGGCACGCGTCTGCACACGTACTTCTCGTACAGTCTGAAAGGTACAGGACATATTATGTAGCCGCTAGCGCTAAAATGGCCTAACCCTAGACCAATCAGTGTGGAGATATAGGTGTTTTTAGAATAACGAGTTTGACTTATGTGTTGAGATATTTAATGGAAGCCGATTTTTGTCCAAATGTTTATTTATTTTACTTAAAATTATGGATTATTTTAACATTTTTTTTTGTCAATTTACGAAGTAGATACTTAGGTCTTTATATTATTTTATATAAGATATTAAAAACTGTGGCTTAGGCCATTTTAGCGCTGACGGCCTCATATGGTCACGTGATGTTAGAAAGGTGAAGAAAAGTCATAAACTTGTGGCACTATTTTCTCTTTCTAGACCCAAAACAGCACGATTGGTTAATCGATTGCCGCTACCATTTAGTTTTACAGATTGCCTCGCTTTCATTGTTTCATATGGGTCAGAAGTACGAAGCGCCATCTGTGTTCAAATTAGCGTTTTCTTATCTGTACACGCACACATACACACAGGTTGGTCAGACCACACGTATTATATTATGTATGTCTGAGAATTTACCCTAAGCGGCGACACTTGTTGCACCTCATCTAAGAGTACCAAATCAATCTGTCAAAGTTTGTTTTAAACTATGTCAGTATGTGACTGTTATATGTCTTCAGTCAGTATTCAAGTCCAGTGGGTGCTAATCTTAATATATAAAAATCCAGTGTCATCATGTTTGTTCCCAAAGAACTCTTCACCAAGGCTACCGATATACACAAAAGTTTGCATTTATATGTCATTTCGTCCAATTTGAGAGATAGGATAGTTTATATTTCGTGACATCCACTGCTGACTGACTGCTGACTGCTGTTATACTAATTTTATATTCATATTTTAATAGTTAAGATAGGACAACGTCTGTCGAGTCCACTAGTGGGGTTAATTTAAACATACCTCCTATTATTCTGTCGTGTCTCAAGCGAGGAGAGTCCGGGGGGCCAGCGGCGCTCGTGACAGTTCTCCATGAGGTCGTCGATGATGTGCGGCGGACAACCGGACTCCGATAGACTTCGTTTTATCATCATCTGCATTAAAGGAATTAGTATTGAAATACAATTTGCTACTATACAAGGCAGGCTACGTCCAGTATCTTTATTTACGGACTTCAAATCATCGTAATCTTAATAAGTAATCATAGAACAAATGAGGGCTGGGGGGGATAAAAAAAATACACGTCATCTATCAAATAAACGTCATTAAAAAACAAAGGACGAAACCGGTCGAAGGACCGAGAAAGTTGACAGGAAAATGTGATTTCAATCAATGGGGAATTTTCTTTGACGCTTTTCTGACACGTTTTAGGGCGGAGAACTGTCAAACTTTGTTTGGAAAGTTTGACACTTGTCATTAGAGTCACACAAAGCTACGTGTCACTACTTAGTTAAGTTTTATGCTTTGTTACCTCAGACCAAACACAACTAGACTTGCAAGCCGCGTACCACCTTAGTCTTTCTCTTTCTAAGCAATTTATATGTAAGTTGGATGTAATCCTGGATCCTGGATCCAAACTGTCATTTTGGTAGTAAAACTGACAGTTTGGATCAACACGTACATACAATACCCAACTACGCCGTGAGGGACAGAAGATAAATATCTCTTGCTCTTTCACTCCCACATATTTATCGTATCGTCGTCTCGTTTTATTGTAAACGTCAGTTTCTGATTGCAAGTCCAGTTGTTTTTTGGTCTGAGTTTGTTACATTCAACGACAGTCACCTGTAAAACATCATCGGGTGTGGATATCATGCCGCCCCAGCGCGTGACCCGGGCCCGCGCGAGCGAGTCGGCCCAGCGCACCACCTCCTCGCGCTCCATCTGGTCGGCGAGCGCGCGCATCGTGGGGTTGGATACGCGCATCGCACGCATGAACTCCTGGTTGTTATGATAGAATATTTTACAACCACACACACACATGCCTTCATCCCGCTGTTAGTAGCTAAAGCACTTGTGTATAGGAATTCAGACAACGAAAATATACTTATTAAATATACACACATCAAAAGTTCTAGGGATCAAGTACATTTCAGAAGATTGAATCAAGACATACCTATTTCTACAAAACTGAATCATCGTAATTATTCAAAATTGGTGATATAGTCATTGTGCAGGCATGCCGCGAATTAGTAGGAGCACCAATACAGAAGACTTAGATTATTTAAATAAAAGAGATTTTTTACAGCTAAAAGTGTTGTTTATCCTAGACACTTTTGACTTTGTGTACATTTTTTAAAAACATGTGTACGTACTTATGAAATAGAAACACTGACCCTCAACAAGTACTTAACAAGCTATTCCAAACCTAAAATACTGTTCAGCATGTGGGAATCGAACACGCACCCACGGGAATAGAGGCAGACATGCTGACCCACTTACACCAAGAAAGCCATCGCTAAGATTTTTATGTAAGAATTTATAAAAAAAAACACTCATATTAAAACAAAGTCGCCTCCCGCTGTCTGTCCCTTATGCTTAAAATGTTTAAAACTATGTTTGGTGCGGGTTTATTTAGTAGATAGAGTTATTCTTGAGGAAGCTTTATAATATGTATAATATAGGCATACAATAACCGAGAAACACTGTTAATGATGTATATTAGCAAAAAAACGTGTGCCGGGTCAGATAGTAACTAATAATACTGAACTCTACACACTGAGTCTCAAATTTAAAATGTTTAAAGAAATAAATTCGTAATCTAATATGTAGCATTTTGGTGGCAAATGGTTTTAGCGATGGGGTAGTTGATAGTATAAATAGATGATTTACTTAATGTATTCTTTTGTATTTACATGAAAAAATAAATAATTACAATGTTTTCAAGAAATTCACCCTATTTGTTTTGCCCCATCACTTACTTTCCACCAAAATGCTACATAGGTAATGGAGTCCGAATATAAAAAAAAATTGTCTTATTTTGAGTGGCATCAAATGTGTTACAGGATGTTACGACATACCTTCAATAAAGTGAGTTCTCGTTTGTGTTCGTTAATAGTCAGTCTTTGTTCGGCCAGTTCCTGCTGGTACTCGGTGAGCTTCCCCTGCTGAGTTGTGATGAGGGCACGAAGCTCACGGACACAGTTGTGCTCGGGTAATTCGTCTTTAGGTATAACAAGGCCACACCCTTGCTCGCAGGGCATCGGCCTTTTAGGATTAAATTCACCTGCACAACATGTTATTGTAAGTTAAAGTATAGAACAAAATATTGATAAAGAGGATGTTTATTCAAATATAGAGCTGCAAATTACGGATAGTTATTTTTTTGTGTGAAATAATCAATGATTAGGCTATCAGTACCGATTAAAATAAAAAAGTGGATAAAGAGTTATTACATAAATGCACTTCACACCTTTTAATCCCGTAGCGGGGTAGGTAGAGGCACTTGCCAAGCAAATGTCCATCAAATGTATTTAACAATATGTAACAGGGGCTTAGTCCATTACAGGGTACACACACCTTGTGGCTATGTGGGTTCCATTATGATGTTATCCTTCACCATATGACTGGTGGAATGCATAGGTAGGCATGGATAGGCTGAAAAAGACTCCCAATGTCTAAAACCTGCAACCTCTCAATTGCAAATCAAGTTCCCAACCACTGCACCACATATCCTTTTTAAAGTTGTAAATAATAAATTCCCTTTTTTTAAAGAAACACCCACTGGCATTATATTAATAGTTTAAACCGGGTGTCATGGCACAAAATTAACCAAAGATTCAAATATGGCATTGTTATTTGTCTTTGGTTAATTTCGCGTCGTAACACTCAGTTTAAACTGTTAAAAATAAATTACTATTTTATTTTATAATTATCAGCTTCCAGCTATCATTCTTTAAATCTTTCAGCTTTATATTGTAATAATGTCAAGATATTTCAATTATCTAATACTCACATTCTACTAAATGAGATGCTAATGAGTCCAACTTCAATATAGATGTACATCCATGAGGTGCATTATCACAACTTGTGCATAGTCTGTAATGAAAAATGCAATTAATTGTGATACAAACCTATAGCACGCAATGTAAACAAACATTCTCAATGGGCATACAATAAACATAGTTTAATAATGTAATCAACAGCAAATTATGCTGTTTCCTTTATTGGAATGCTCATGTAAGGAAATGCCGTACCTGGAAAGCAGATTACGCAAAATCCGTGGAACAGGCCGGAGTTGGCTTGCCGTAACCGATTGTCTGTCTACGGGACAGGTGGGCTGTCGACTTATCCATTCCGTGATGCATGCACGGCAAAAGGCATGTTCACAAGCTGGTGCCTAAAAGAATGATATACGATAAGCCACTGTAATTTAATGAACCAATGTCACAAAAAAACTGGTCGTGACAACTACCTGCAAAGGGTCCTCAAGAACACCAGAACAAATGGGACAAATAAGTTCCTCGTCAACGTCACCTTGAAACCTTTTGATTTCAAAACCCATAGTGAACAACTAAGATCATCGAGTCAGTAAAACGCGAATTTGATACACTAGGCACTAATTACAATAAAATAATAACATAAGTTTATTAAAAATAACTTCTGAAATTTTATTTTACGACATGCAGTGTGTGTAGTTTTCTTCGTTCGCTAAGGTTCCGTCCGTGTTTACTTTTTTTGGTCACAGATCATACATTTAATTGTCTATGTAGATATTGTTTCTACGTTCAGAAACCAAAACAATTATTTTTCAACTGCAAAATAATCGTACTTTGGATAGAACAATATTAAACATACCACCATTTACGTGGTGTTAATACTCTCAGATTCTGAAATAATGATTCCAAAGCACTGCTACGTCCTTCATAACTACGTGGTTTTGTTTTTGCGGATTTCAGAACACATTTCTACACAGATCATATTTTATGTATAAAGTAGGTATAGACAACCGTAAACTTCTTAAATTTGGTGCTGTGTTGCTAGATATAGAATTAAATAAACCCACGTATAAGAAATAGGTCTCAGAATAAGTACACGCCAGAAAGCAAATCCCTAGGGCACGTGCCTGTTTTGTGTGAATTGCTGTAGGGACGCATTTTTGTATTTATTGACTCCTAATAATTAATTATTATAATATCTGTTCTGTAATTGTAAGTGCGATACAATCGATTTCAACTCTTACAGGTAAAAGTCATGAGTGCGATCACAAAATTACTCGTGTTGTTATATCGGATTGCCTCCGTTATCGGAGTTCACAGTTCGTACTTCGTACTTGTGGCCGATATCACGTAAGTCCGTGGCAAAATGACGATTTTGCTCAAATAAAAAGAAAATCCCACATAAAAGTGAGTCCGAAGACGAACGATCTTAGAATAAAATTGCACGTCTTCCGATTCTCACAGTCTTTGACATTTATATTTTTAAGTTAAAGATTTTATTTTACGTTTACTTTTTAGCGGTTTGTCCCATGTTGTTTCATATTAAACATGAATGGCATGAGATTTCCATAATATTTACGCCACAGACGAGCGATTTATGATTTTTCTTTAAAATAAAACGTTAACAGGCCAATTTCATGATAATCGTTTATTGGCATTGAACAATTAAAAATATTTACGAGCGCTGTAAGCACAATACTTATTTTGGAAGGGGGATTTTTCACAATGGCTATAAGTGGCGTCATCTTTGTCACCCACTAATAGCTGTGATAATTTTTGTTCATGAATCGAAGTGACAACGTTTCGATTATGTAATTATATGTAGGTAAAATAATATAATAAGCTCTGCAGAACTTATTATGCACGGCTAGCAAAATCTTGTTGAAATCTTCAATACATTATCTATTGTTCATAAAACATTTACGAAGACTATGGTACCAACACATCACTCGCAAATCGATTCTAAAATAAATCGAATCTTTCCAATATGGGGAATTTTTAAACTCCAAAAGTTTCTTATCTAGATGTCGCTCGTAGATATCCAGGGGGACTTCTGTCAGTTATATTTTAGTGCGTTTTTTATTATTTGGGTGAGTTATTTAGACTTCAGACACTTTTGTAGCATGTAGACAAACAATAAAAAAAAGACACTGTCGCCTTCAATACGGACAGCTTGAAGTTAGTAATTTCTTTGACATTTGTCCCCCTACTACAACTAGCGCCATCTGTCATAACTAAGAGAAACAGGGGCCCTGAAAATTCCCCATTGTACAAAACTATCAGGCTAGGCATGCTTCACATGTCAGTCGACCTGTTAAAATTGGCTTCTGAGATGATCCCGACTATTGTGTTGGATTTTTTATACTCCTCTGAATATAATAGCGGTTGACATAGAAATAGGCAAACGGTATCTAATGGCAACATTATTGAACTGCCAACTTGACTACTAAAAAAATCAAACCCTCATTTTGACAGCTATTGTAAAATGGACCCACGAAGGGGTGATTTGTGAAAATTTTGCTTTTATTCTCCTTTCCTTTCTCTAAAACCTTAATTTATTAATACAAAATGAGTGTTTTCAAATCAGCCATGGGCTATTTTAGCTCATCAGGTGCTAATGGTGCCAGTGACAATGAATTCGTAGGGCAGTTTGTTGAAATTGGTAACATGAAGTTGAGAGTGAAAAAAGTTATAGCAGAAGGTAAGTCTTGCTAGTTTTAGGCAGATTAACGTTTTTGTTGTTTTATTTGCCTTTTTATGCTCATCATGGAAGGATTGTGTTGTTCAATTAAACATGTTTAATCTGTATACAAAAGTACGAAAAACTACCAGCCTGTTTTCTCAATGAAACGTCATTCGGAAGTGTAGTGAAATGGGGGCGGATGTTTGCAGCCTTTATTCTTACTGTTTCTTACTACACACATTTTGCTAATGTATTTTTCTTTGTGCATTATTTGTAATTGTGTTTCTTTGTCCTTGCTTTGTCTAGGCAAATCTACTGTCCTCTATGTGTATTATTTACAAGCATTGTAATATAATTTCATTACTCACTATCAAGGACTTATTTTAAACTTAATTCCTGAAGTTACACCCAGCCACTTTAATTTTAACTCTACAACAATAACATCATTTTGATCAACATGCATAGTAACAGGGGTGCTGCATCACCCCAGGATTAAAAAATAAATGATACTATTTACTTACTATATTCTTAAAATGAAATAAAGGCACATTCTTCTTGAAATCATTCAGTAAACAAATAATATTAAAATTAAGAAAATATTGTTTTATATTATTGCGACTTAAATACAATTGAGACAAAATTCTACCCTATGTTCAGGGCACACAGCTCTTACATTTTGAACAAAAATGATCTACTTGTAATTTTTGCATGGGCACAATGCACATTGGGCTTGTTTTTGCAATTTAGCTGATGGTTGGACTGGAGCTTCTTTAGTTATATTTCCTGATTAATCTCTTGGTAGATTTGACTACAGGGAACATCACATGTGCGGTTCAGCAGGCAGCTGAACCGCTAAAGCTAATTTTTTTTTACAAAAACTGCTACTAAATATTAGCTGGTGTATTTGTTTTTGTAGCTTCTAAGTACTTAGTGAAATATAGAGTTAGTACCTGCTTGATCTAACATTCAAAAGAAAAATCTAGGAAGCCACAATTGGATGGACATGTTTTCTTCAATTTCTGAATCCTCCGCTTCAAATACCTTTGCTTCACTCATATCATCTAAAGCAGTATCACTTATGTACTGCTCAAGCTCTTCATCTACTTTCTGGAAGCATTATTTGCTTTTGCTTTTACATGGGACTTTCCTTGGGGAGGTGGGGCTTTTAGATCCACTTTTGGGCATCTCATTTCCCATGGTTCTCATTTTTTTTGTGAGCCTGTTAACAAAGTTGTAGTCATGCAAGTTCCTAGTCAGCATTTATTATGTGGTCTGGATGAGATTAGAGAAAATAAGAAATTCATGTATTCCACTTTCATTCCAGAGACAGGTCCCACTTTCCGGTCTCTGTTTTTAATTATCCTTTTGTGAGCGAGTTGACTTAGACATAATCCTGTATGTTTGTTACGAATAAACTTAAAAATATATTTGACAAATTACAACATTTCTTTTCTGGAAAAGTTGATGTTGAAAATTGTTTTGTGCCAAAATCCCTATATGAAATCTATAAACCTTCAGTAACAAATCACACCTAAGTTACAGAGGGAATGAATTTACAAGCTTTCGTGAAGTTTTTGCATGTGTTGCATCTTTTTTCTGCAGTTCCATCTCTATTTCTCAGATATAATTATCAATTTATTTCCTACATCCTTTAACACCCAGGTGATACGCTGCAAAGTTAACCAAAGATAAGCAGTCAGCTTATGTTAAATTATTTCTTCCTACTTATCCACCGAATAAGAATAGAATTAGCATACACAAAATATTAAGGATTTATTGGTATATTAAGAAACAACAACAGTTCTGGAGCCACTCAATGTGTTCAAATTACAGTATTAAAAAGTTATTTGTATGCTTATTAGCTTTTGTTTAAACTCTAGTGTTTGTAGAGGTATACAAGTGACAGATGACAATGTAATTTTATGGAACCGTTGACCTAGTCTAACAATAATGGAAAGTGATTGGAAAGCTGACATTGTAACTATAAATTTTAATATACAGGTTCTGTCCATTCCACTAGGGATTATCCATGAGAGTGTATGATGTACGATTAATACAGTGGGAGCCCAAACTCGAGGTAGCAATTTTTTAAGATTGTAAACTAGACCAAAAATTATTGATAAAAAACTTTGTTTGGGGGTCCCACTCCACTCCCTTCAAAGATAACGGCCATTTAGAATTTGAATTGACTTTCACTATTTGTTCGTATGAAACTTGTGTTATCTCAGGGTTCCTGTGACCTCGAGTCCGGACACACTGTATATTACATTATTATTTATTTATTATGGACAATTATAGGTACCTACTGTTAGTTTATGTTGATGATTGTATTTGGTGTAGTAAGTATGGTTTGTAGACTCAAAATCCTACTTCCTACTAATATTATAAATGCGAAAGTTTGGTCAGATGTTTGTCCTTCCTTTTGCATTAATAGCATTGCATTTTAGATTTCTTCTATGAATGTTGATTAACATGTTTTGAGTTGAAATTGTTTGAATATATTGTTTTGCCGTTCTTGAATGAATGAGTGAATTGCTTATTATCTTCTTTCTTTGAATATTCTTTCT
>SJJU01012454.1:0-10749 GCA_012932125.1 Conopomorpha cramerella
TTTATATATTAGATGGATTGGATTTTTCTTAAAATACTTTTTCGTTGAAATACCATTTCTCGACGTCAGAAGTATAATATAATCTTCTTCTTTTTCTTTGTTTGTATTGTAATTTGATTTACTGGTGTATGTTTATAATACTGACCCGCACTTACGTTCTCCCATGTTGTGAGGTTGACTGGTAGATAATACTTTATTATTAAGTCCACCCTTTGTACTTTTAGTGCAATAAAGTATTAAATAAATAAATAAATAAATATAAGGTCGGATGTGCCATTGTAACAATATGACTTTTTACTTTATTACTTTACACCCAGACGAATAACTAGGTATACCTAATTTGGTTCTGACTTTTAACACAGAGTCATTATCATCAGCCACATGACGTCCACTGCTGGGCGAGGGCCTACCCCAATTATTACCATGATTACCATGGGAGGAAATGCCAATGCCAATGAGGTCATGTATGAAAAGATGTATGAATGTAGATGAAGCGAAAAGGGTATGTCAGGACCGTGACAAATGGAGATCTGTAGTCTACTGCCTACTCTTCTGGGAGACAGGCGTGAAGTGTATGTATATATGAAATGCCAATAATCGCCACGCTTGACAGGTGGGTTGGCGATCGCAGTGGTGTTGTGGTTTGACTCACAGAGAGCACTGCTGCCCGTCCTCTGGAGAGTTCCCTCGGTCGCCTCTTACAACCTCCAAGACGGGAGACGTTGGGCTGGGGTGTTGACACATGTATTCCATTCGCCGTCACCACACGGATTTTTTTTTTCACTTCACCGTATTCTTGTCATAGTAAAAGTTGTTTATGGATTCATTCCAGGACAAAGTCTGGTGGACATAAGCGCAGAATCGGGAAGAATGGAAAAAGGAAAGAGTGATTACGGTTAGTTAGGGATTAGTGAGTAGGAATATTTTTTTTTCAAAAGATGACGCTACGGTGTTCTGTGTCGGTCATCATCAATCAATATTCTTTGATCAAAACTTCTTGCAATAATACACTTCACGCCTTTTAATCCCAAAGCGGGGTAGGCAGAGACACTTTCTAAAGCAAATAGAAAGTGTCTCTGATAAATGCCAACGGTTCACCAAGCGTATTTAACCCAACGTGACAGGGGACGAGCCCATCGCCGTTATAGGGTTCACACACCTTGTGGTGTGCGGGTTTCATCACGATGTTGTCATTCACCGTACGAGCGTTGCCATGCGTGAGTCTCTGGAACGAAAATTGTGAAACTCAAAAGGAGACCCATTGGTACACGTCCAGTAGCCGGACCCGAAACCGCGACCTCCCGGTTACAAGTATCCGACCACATACGCTTCTTGCAATAATTTCAATAAATATTTAAGAAGTGTCACGTCGCAATCAGCTGTAAGCATCTGATTGAAAACCGACACATAACTGCTAGCGACCTCTATGTGTCATAGAGTAGAACGAGTTGAAAAATCCATGATTAACAGTTATACAAACGTTTTAACAAAATGTTCATGACGATCGCCACAAAGCCGTAATCCTCGCGCAGCAACGTTTCCCGATGCCACTAATGGTTTCGGTTCTATTAGTTTTTATTATTCTACCGAGTAACCCTACAAATAGTTTTCCTTATTGCGGTCATAGGTTCCCGATACATTAGTGGGAATCTTTGCCCCTTTTTTTTGTGTGTCCGTTTGTTTATCGGTGTGTGTTACATAGCATGTTTAAGTGAGGTTGGATTTATGGACTGTGTTATGTTATGTGTGGTGGAGATTTTCCTGCTCTTTCCCTTTCGCTTTGAGCCGCGGACATATTTGTCTGGTGGGCTGTGTCGTGATGGTTCTGAACGGTATCGTTTCCATACATTTGAACGAAGTCATCACAATGCAATGCAATGTGCATTAGGTAAATGCGAACACAATCTTACTAAATACTGTGTGTAATAGGACCCCGAGCAATGGCCTAAGAAACCTTGTTGAGCTCGTCAATATGAACAACTTTTCGAAAATTATGTCAGCGTATAATATATCAAAGTCAAAGTTTCATTATTTCATCGTTATACGTGTTATAACATACAGATATACAGTAGAATAACACAAAGCTTGATGAATGTCATTTATGACTTTAAAACAAAAGTAATCGTCCCCGGTTCGAATTAATTTCTTTTACTGGCCAGAAGAACCGGGAAGAAACTGGCATCTTTGCCTGCCTGACTGGACAGCTCAAGGGCACTAAATGATATTAACATTAAATAAAACAAAAGAGTTCCCCTGTGGGTTATGTAACTGAACCCCTCAGAACATGCAAGCAACCACCCAGCTCATTACCAACATTAGTGATGTGGAATGTTTAGCCTTAGATGTCTTAATAATTATGTTTTACATCAATAATCAATCAAATCAATGGTTGACCAAAAATGCCTAAGCGAAATTTTTGTCCAAAATGAGTTGAGTATGCAGTTTGGATCGCCTTTTTTTTCTGCGTTGATTTGTCTAGGTTTCATACCTTTATGATGTAGTTTGATGTCGCTTACGCGGTAGAGATTTTCTTTTTTCTCCCAAAACATTGCTTTATTTAAACTTTAAGCCACTCTCCTGTAAAATTACTTAAATGTTGCTCAGACCTTTTTGGTGGGAAGCCATGATATATATATATACGATCAGATTGAGAAAGACTCCTTTTTTAATCAACTTCAAAACGGAGGAGGGAGAGTTTTGAGGTGACAACCTAAAAACTTTGGACTAGACGAACCGATTTTGATGCTTCTTTTATTATTTGAAAGCTGATGCCTCCCATCCGGTTAATTTGGTTCAGTTACAACCTGTCAAATGTTTATGGATGAAGTCGGTTCTTTTTTCGTTCAAGTTATTGAACTGACTGAAAAAGAAGACGGAATTTTGATACATTCCAACCAATCACGTGACAAGCTCAACTTTATTCCATTGTAATGTAAACGTACATTTATTACCTTAAACTACAATAACAATATTATCAATGATTAATTTAACGAGGCTTCAAGCGATATTCGCCCGTAAACGCACAACATACGTGACAATAAAACCACCTGGCATCTGGCAACACTCTGGTCGAATCCATTAGCAATAAACTGGCAATACAATCGGAATAATATTGCCATCAATTTGTGTTCCGGACGCTTGCTGTTTGCGCACTCGTTTTATCGAAGTTAATACGATGTTCTGTTTGCGGATTACTCACTCCAATAATTATCATGCTCGTGATGATTTTGGTGAAAATAACATGCAAATGTACAAATTAATAAACACATCAATAGTGTCGAGGGATCAAGTACATTTTAGACGATAGCAATCAAGAATATATTTTACAAAAACTGAATTCATTCAAAATGTGGTAATAAGTCATTGATACATGCATGGGGAATTAGGTAGGAGACCAATCCAGAAGATTAGATTTTATTTAAATTAGTTTTTTTCGAGCTAAAAATGTTCTTGATCCCTAGACACTTTTGATGTGTGTATTATACTGTATGTATACCAGTGGCGTGCACACCATATAGGCAAAGAGACACAGCCTACCTTAGTATTTTGGCTACCCGACCTAATAATAGAGTTATTGCTAGATCTTTTTTTGTTGTACTCACGACACAGGCTGACGAAGGTCCTGTGTTTTGTTGGTGAGTGGATAGGTAGGTACATTTCGTAAAGACAAGTTACCTATACATATGTGTCAATCCTTGAGGATTACTGCCTACCTTGTCCTGTAGAAGCCAGTGCACGCCACTGATGTATACGGTGGTGTTTATCTCGTTCCTGCGGGAATTTTGGAACAGATTATAGGCTATGTCCGCGTCATCTCCGGGATGGAAGTCGATCGACGCACCCCGCTAGCTCACGACGTCGTACGGGCTATTCTCTGGAGATGTGCGCGTCTACTTGCGCGTGCCTCTTTTCAAAACATTCATCTTTTGTTGCCAACATTCCTCCTTCACCATCAGCCACATAACGTCCACCGCTGGACGAGGGCCTCCCCCAATGAGATCCGTCATTTGGGGTGAAATGCCAGTAATCGCCATGCTTGGCAGGCGGGTTGGCGATCGCAGTGGTGTTGTGGTTTAACTCACAAAGAGCGCTGCTGCCCGTTCTCTGGAGAGTTCTCTTACGACCCCCATGACGGGAAAAGTTGGGCTGGGGTGGTGACACATGTATTCTATTCGCCGTCACCACACGGCTATCACTCCTCCTTGTCTGGACATAATTGTGACCGGGGTGGATTACCATTATGTACCCCGCTCCATGGGTTACGCGTCTCTGCATTTTGAATAAATTTACCGTCAAAAACAATGACTGTATGCCCGTATTTCTGTATTCCGTTCTTTTCGTCGTCACCACGCCGCGGTGTAAAAGGTTTCCATAGGCAGACATTAGACGCTCATGCAAGCGTCATTCAATTCCATCAGTCATGATTTATGGAATGACTATAATACTAATTCAAACGTCATTCACTATATTAGACAATAGGAAATCCGTCAATCACAATCATGAATCTGTGGTCAAACTGAGATCAAAACGTATCGTCTAATGTCTGCCTTACGATTTTTACCACCATAAGAGCTGTGTGTGAATGTAGCGCACACGCCCTTTAACCCAAAGCCGGGCAGAGGCACTTGCTAAACAATTCCCACGATTCCAAAACGTATTTAACCCAACGTGACAGGGGGTGAGCCCATCGCCGTTATAGAGTTCACACACCTTGTGGAGTGCGGGTTTCATCACGATGTTGTCCTTCACCGTACGAGCGTTGCAAAAGAGAAAGTTGAAAACGAGTCCCATTGGTACATGTCCAGTAGCCGGACTCGAACCCGAGACCTCCCGGTTGCAAGTCAAGTATCCGACCAAGTGGACCACAGACGCTTTTTAAAAATGGTTGTAGGTAATATCGTATTTTTAAAAGCAATTTATTAAAAAAAGAACTAAAATATTAAAGCCGGGTGGGAAGAGCAATTTTCTAAGCAAATGCCCATTAAAAGTTATTCCATCTATTGTACCAAGGAAGCACTAATCATAATACCCAATGACATAGAAACAAAGATACGAAATGCTTTCGTGACAAACAAACATTTCCTTCTGGGCCATATAACTATATATATTCTTTCAGTGTCAATATCACCTTCAGAATGTTAGGGAACTGGAAAGATGAAGTTCCCCTTGTATTAAGAAGACCAATTTAAAATGGTATTACGAGAGTAGGATGTTTAGTAGCACTGAATAGTAGCCTTGACATGGTAGCTTAGTCTTAGTCTATTGAATGCTCTTGATGCACGTATGACCTAGGGGTTTTTTTTATTCTAGCTATATTTCGACTACCGGGATGGGCCATAAACATGGATAGGGCATTTCAGTAGAGGATGACGGCTGCCGGTTAGTCGAAGTCAAATTATTTATGTAATCGTATTGTGTGTTGTTACGTAGAAATATTTAGCAAAACACAAATAAAATAGCACTAATAAAACCATGATAATATGTATCATTTCCAAAATTATTCACTTATTTTTCACAGAAGACACCTCACGCCCTTAATTCGAGGTCTACCTATGGGTGTTTAACCCAACGTGGCACGGGGTGAGCCCATCGCCGTTATGGGGATCACACACCTTGTGGTCTGCGAGGTTCATTATCATGTTGGCCCTCACCGTATAAGCATTTAGTGGCGTAAATTTTCTCTGAAAATGGGACCCATTCTTTTTTTTTTTTTTTAATCATTATGAACAACGTTTGACCACCATCCTGCCTGATGTTAAGCATTTGTAGTCTTTCCAGACCGAATTACCTTAACAGAGAAACTCAAAAATAAATTATTTAAAATTAGCTGACGCGGAAAACGCTTTTTTTGCCAATAGCGTTAATAGTGTATATTAACAGTGTTCCTCTGTTATTATATAAATGTATCATACATATAAACCTTCCTCAAGAACTACTCTGTCTATTAAAAAAACCGTATTAAAATCCGTTGCGTAGTGTTAAATATCTAAGCGTACCTATGTACGCTTAGATATTTAACTACTCCCGCTGTCTGTCTCTATAGACAGACAGCGGGAGGCGACTTTGTTTTATACTATGTAATGCATTACCAATTTTGATTACCATATTCACTAATTGGCAATAACTTGTCTGCTTATATAAATCCGAGGGATCGACAGTAAGTATGCATATTTTCTGAGTATCCTAATTTGCTGAAGTAAACAAGATCATTATAAACAATTTCAAAACCAATACGAAGGTAAAACAACATTTAGTTACGCTTCCAGAAACCTATTAAGAAAATGCCACCGGTAACAACAAGCCTGTGGCCTCAAGAAAAAAAATCAGTACAGCTTCGTAACTTTTTCTGTAACAGTTCAATGATTAAACTTCCTCCAGTAAAACCAGTTTAAAATGAACCAGTTTCCTTTTAATCTTAGTCTAAAGAAGGGTCAATTTTATTTTGCTTTGTTCATCGTCAACTGTCTTCAGTTGAACTTGATCTTAAAGAAACCATTTCAGAAGACTGTCCAAAGATTGATCCGAATCTTGTGACAACCAATAACTCCAAGAAAGAACAATATTTTCAATGACAACCAATATGTGCGTCTCTATTCTTCATCTTCAAAGGAAAGGGACGGACATATAAAATTCTAAATCATGATCAAAGATCGCTGAAGACAGTTCGCTAACAAAGTAACAACTCCTTATTAAAAGAGGGAGATAAAAAACATTCGCTGCCGAGGTGATCTCCTAGAAAATTAAAAACGCCCGAGGCCTATCGGGTAGGTAATATTTTTTTTTTTGCGGTTGAACAGGGAATGATTGCCGTGTGAGGACGGTGAGGGTGAGTACTGTGGTTACTGGTTTTTTGAGGGAACGCTGGTTCGATTCTGGTGAAGTATTTTTATGTGGTAAAATTTGGTTTCAAGATTTTGTATTTTTTTGTCACGGTTTCTGAGTTTTTGTCACGGTTTCTGAGTTTAGTGCTTTGTATTGGTAATATAGTAAATTTATTTATTTCAACTCAAGTGCTAAAGGTTTACAAGTGTTGGTACTTTCTTTTGAGCAATAAGTTGCTCGTATTAGGAAACACTGCTCTTCTGGCATTGAGATACATGGCAAAGGCTATTCATGTAACAATAATATATAATTTACATTGTAACAAAATTATGGAATACTGCATATAGTCCCAATTGCAAAAGTGTGTAGGTACTGTGGGTGGTTTATATAGTCATGATTTAGTAGTTATTAGTATTTTGTTCTATATTTTATTTAGATGGTTTTTTTTTTGGTTGGTTTGGTGTCATTATCATCCGCCATATGACTTCCACAGCAGTGGATCACTTTTTCCATGAGCTTGACAGGCGGGTTGGCGATCTCAGTGGTGTTGTGGTTCAACTCACAGAGAGCGCTGCTGCTCGGTCTCTGGAGAGTTCCCTCGGTCGTCTCGCCGCGACCCCAACACGGGGAAATTTGAGCTTGGATGGTGACACATGTATTCTACTTGCCGTCATCACACGACTTTGTAAAGTTATACAAACAAATTCCTGTACCTAATAAGTAAACAGTTAGGTTTGGGTGATGGAGTTGGTACTAAAAAAACAAGTAGGTATAAGTCCGAAACATGATTTCATTCTTCCACTACGAAATGTGTTTGACCACTCTTCACCTTAGCAGTATTATCTTCGAGTGGCAGCCGACAAGAGAAATAATTGAACCTATCAGATTCCAGGAATACCATACATACATACACTTCACGCCTGTCTCCCAGAGGGGTAGGCAGAGACTACAGATCTCCATTTGTCACGGTCTGACATACCCCTTTCGCTTCATCTACATTCATACATCTTTTCATACATGACCTCCGGTTTCGAGTACTTTTCACGCCCCCTTCGGCCAGGACATCACCAATCTGGTCTGTGGATAGTCCAGTTCCCAGGAATATACTAACATAACAAAAAGATGTCACTGTAACTTTTGCCCCATAATACCTAAAGTAGAGTATAAAAAATCTGACACATACAATGGACTGAAGGTGGACAGAACCTTACAAACCCTTCGGAAAAAAATTTAGCAACAAACAAGAAGTTTAAGAATTTCTAATATGGCCCTTCAGTTTACTACTTAGAAAATGAAAGTGAAAAAGAACAAGCTGATGCATTCCTTTACATCCCGATCAGTACGTGTTCAGTAATCACACAATAAAAAAATAAATACACTTAACGCCTTTTAATCCCAAAACGGGGTAGGCAGAGGCACTTGCTTAATAAGCAAATGCCCACGGTTCACCAAGCGTATTTAACCCAACGTGAAAGGGGGTGAGCCCATCGCCGTTATAGGGTTCACACACCTTGTGGTGTGCGGGTTTCATGACGATGTTGTCCTTCACCGTACGAGCGTTGCGTTGCGTACATAGGCACTGAAAAAGAGTCCCATTGGTACACGTCCAGTAGCCGGACTCGAACCCGGACCTCCCGGTTACAAGTCAAGTATCCAACCAACTGGACCACAGACGCTTTTTTTCACAATAATCACATCTGAAAATAATATCATTCTTTTCACATCCCAGACAGCTAGAAAAAACACGAATTCCAACTAAAGTGAAGCTACCGCCTTACAAAGCACAAGAGCTGAATAAATTCAGGTAGTACACCATTTTGTCGACCATAATGAATGTTCAAGATTAAGACTACGCTATTTCACCGGTCTTTGTGCATTGTCCCAGTAGGTAGGTCTGGAATTAGCTACCCTAGGGCTATGTGCGGCTAAAGACTGGATGACCTGAACAGTCTTTCGTAAATCTGAAACCTAAGTCGAGAGAAGAATTATGCGTAGACTAGCTCAGATATTAAGGTACGCTTTTGTTAGTCTGTTCAAGTTGTGCAGTTTTGACTTTGGGTTACGTTATTTGGTTTTGTAGGAATATTTTTACAGTCAATTTACTTACAGAGAAGAATCTTTTTAGTACCTACGGTAGGATGGAGATGTTTTGGGAATAAGGGTTTAATTGTAATTCTGAGATTTGTCAATGGCACATCTGAATTGGTGAAATTTGAGTAAATTCTAGAATATGTTTAAATCAATGGAACATCTGAATTGATGAGATTTCAGTTCATTCTAGAATCTGTTTAAATCAGTAATCATAAAAGTGCTTTTTCCAGAAAAAAATCGCAGTGCATTTCAAATGGCATCCCTTCCAAAAAGTTCTATTTCAGGGTACTTAAAAATTAAAGCGTATGTCATAGCTAAGGTTAAGTAGTCAGAATATCTCTTTTATTGTATAGTAACTAGCATTCCTTTTAAAAGACTTAAAGAAAAAAGAACCGACTTCAACCAGTCAAATTTGACATATAATGTGGTTTCTCATGGATGCCATTGTCGGTATTGAACCAAATTTATATGGGATCAAACGGGGAGCACCAGCTTTCAAATAAAAAAAAAACTTCCAAATCGGTTCACCCAGGTGAAAGATCTGAGGTAACAAACATAAAAAAATAGAGGCGAATTAAGAACTACTTCCTTTTTTGAAGTCGGTTAAAAAGAAAACCCACTTCATCCAGTACTAGTCGCCCGTCCATACGATTTATTAAAGTTCTTCTTTCTTTATTTATTACTACGTACTTGATTTATTACGTTTTCCATCATCACACTCTGATTTTCTTATCATGTGACCACCTTTGAAATATCTTGTTTCCAACAAAAATATATCATCAAAATCGGTTCATAAACAATGAAGTTATCCGTGAACAAACATAAAAAATCAGGTATTATATGGCCGAATTGAGACTTCTTTTTTGAAGTCACTTCAAAAGAAACCAAACCAAAAAGAGCGGTTACCACAGAACACTCTACCACAGGAAGAATTGCAACTCCATACAAAAAATAGGGGTCAATTTTTAGCCTTCAGCGCCATCTATCGCCGTCTCAAGAATATATTTTATCAAGTAGGTGTGGGGACAAACTCACTAATAGAGTTGACCAGAGCTGGAGGTTACGCCCGTCGTCGGTTATAAAAGTGGCTTTATCACGTGAAAAAAGAACAAAGAAGAATCTCCTTGCTCAACTTTTTAGACTAACCTTCCATGACATCCACCGTCACAAATCGACTTTGAACTGGCAATAGGTCCTATCTGATTTTAAAATATCATGCAATTTTTAAAACATAAAGTACCATCTGACATAGTCATAATAACCAAACTCGTATCATACTGACGGTTCTGACAGGAGGTATGAGCCAGTTCATGGTCGAAATGCGAAAATATGCTGAAGAAAACATCCGTTGCATTCCTATCCGACCAACTGGACCACAGAAGGTCGTCAAAATAAAATTTAAAATGTATAATTTAAAAAATTAAGCATTTTTTAAACATTACTACAACACAGACAAAGATCTCTCTTTATAAAAGGCTCGCCACGCCGACGAAGTCGCGGGCAAAAGCTAGTGATCTATAAACGTTTGAATAAATGATTCACGATACACAATACGTCGCATATTCAAGGATAGATAGACGTCAGGTACCGCAGTACCGCCCGACCCCACTGCAACAATTCTCGGAATCCCCACGATAACCTAAGACAGACAACCACACGTCCACTATACATTCTTCGAGTGTGACAATTCGATGGTTCTCAACATGTATGTTGTGGATAGGGGTGGAGTCTTACCACTTCAATAGGTACATAGTATTATATCTCGTCGTCAGAAGCATAAATTCGGATGTGTCATATTGTTACAGCCTCACCTTATATAAATTTAAATATAAATAA
>SJJU01012456.1:0-14668 GCA_012932125.1 Conopomorpha cramerella
ATGTGCTTAAATGTATTGTCTTAATACATTGTCTACTACCAATGATATTTTGCTAATAGTGTGTGCTTGTGTTTAAGTGTATCTTCAGATTTGTTTAAGTAATGATTCAACCAAATCCAGATACGTAAATATTATGATACGTGGTCTTTATTTTAGGTAAGTACGTGCCTTTTTTTATTATTTTAGTCTAGTACCTACAAATATTTCTCAAATTTACAGCAAGTTTTAACGTTTACCTACATGTCTGTAGTTACTAAGTATCAGCCAAATTAATATGTGATTTGTACGTCGTCTGAAATTGTATCTGTTGGTGCGATAAAAAAAATTAAAAATCTTTCCCTTAATAATGGACCGTAACATTCTAAAGATGGCTATTTAAAACATAGAGAAAAATATCTAATTCATTTACATAACATTGAAAATGTGGTGTCACTGATTAAACTAATTTGTTACGAGTTTTTAATAACCATGTTAAGGTAATAAAGGATAAAAGTTATCTCTGTAGGTACCTACTTAGGTATATTTATTTAATTAATATGTAAAATTTCACTCTCTTGACGACACTCTTGCAGTATCTATTTTTAAAAGGTTAAAAATACCTTTTCAAATAGTGACATAATGTTATCTCCTGAAACGAAATGTCATAGTTCAAGTTCAGGTGCGTAGGTAGCTAGTTACATAGGACCGACAAACATCTGGTGACGTCACATCCTTACGTGTAGTCTGTGAAAATAGGAAATTAACTATAAATTTGATTTGTTATTATAGTTAGGTACGTATCGACGTCGTTCAAACAGTGAATAAACGGGCATATAATTGTGTCATCAGGTAAGCTTATCAACAAAAATCGTAAGTAACAAGACGCGGGAAAACATAATTTTCTAAAAATCAAGAATTAAATGAAATCAAGACTCATTTTCGCAAATTGTGCATAACATAACTCAACATATCTAGGGATAATAACGACTATTATTAAAAAACGAAAAAAGTTTAAGTATCCTTTGTAGCGCACTCTACCAAAAGTCTTATACACTCTTGTAGTATATAAGATATGCATTGCTGGTTTTCTTACTTTTAATTCATCGTGGTCTTTAGTAAAACAGCGATCGACGTCGTTTATCGCGATGATTTAGATAAGTCCGTTATATACGACAATGTTACAAGACTTATGCCCGTTTTCACCAACTTATGTGGGACCCCTAGTCAGTTTTAAGGGTTAACTAAGAAACCCCCGAAGGAAAACAAGTACTTAACTTAATTTTTAAATGAAACCATTCGCACAGCAGCGACGGTCAATCGATTCCTATTGAGGTAGTTAAGTTGCTTATATCCGTTTATCGTTGAAATATTGATTAACCTCAATTTAAGAAAGCCAGAGCGCTTCGGCATTTCTTAACTGCACCATCGAACAATATTTTCATTCACCCACTTCTTCCAAATCAGAAGCTGGAAATCTCTTGGGTCAGACAACTTTCATATTCGGCCACGTCAGCTCGGTCAGGTCATCGGACTGGTCTTTAAAAATAACTCTGTTACTAATCTAAAAATAATGTTATTTAGCAGCTTTTATGAGCAATGAGCAGATTGATCATTCGTGATCACGGCAAATGCAACAGTGTCGAAACGTCCAGCAAAAATCCTACTTATTAAGTAGGGTTGAGTTTATTACGCTGTCATACTCGGTAAAAACTCTTATAACAAAAGTCAGGGTTTGTCCTTTTCTATAATTTCCTTGCCGTGTGCAAAAGGCAAAACAGTTGTCTTAGTTAGGCGGTTAAATATTTGTATGAAGTCCGTGCACGTTTCATGAGCGTATAGTATGTTTCGAAAGTCTCACTAGGTATGTGGACCTATTCAGAATGCGGTAGAAACACCAGTGCACAATGAACGACACTGTGGGCCGCGGGTACGCTCGCATCGAGGCGATGCGCGCCGCTCGCGGCGACACGGTCGCGCCGGCGGCCGAGACCGCGCAGCCGCCGCCGCCGCAGAGGATCGACACCGTGTACATAGCGCTCACTGTCGCTGGCTGTGCCTTCTTGCTGCCGTTTAATAGGTGAGTGTACCGGGTAATTGGGTCTAACTTCTTTAAAATGTCAAAAGAATAAACTGAAGGCATTACCTATAGGAGGAAGGGATATAATGCGAACACCTAATTGTACCATATGAAACAATTATGATTACTTTGGTTATCTTTCGTACTCATGGAATTAAAAACGATTTAGTACTACCGTACAACTAATTGTACGGTTAATTGACAACATTTGTAACTTTGTAACAAGACAAAAATAATGATTTTAACATTGATTTTATCACTCCAGTTGGAATTCAAGAAATTTGTAATTACTGCATATTTAATGTAACTTAGTATGTATAGTCTGTTTTAAATTAGTAATTTTATAAAATTACTAAATTACCTACCTCAATAAAATAAAATATATTCCTAAATGAAGTAAATTATACCCACCATACAAACACGGTTACAGAAATCAAAGTAACATACACATACAACAATTTCCAGCTTCATAATGGCAGTGGACTACTTCCAACATCACTACCCGAACTCGACCATCATTTTCGACATGTCGACCGTGTACATCAGCACGGCGTGCGTCGCCGTCGTCATCAACAACCTGCTGCTGGACCTATTCAATTACAACACTAGAATCACTTTCGGTAAGTTACTAGATTAATGCAGCCTTTGTCAAGTTTTGAATGAAATGGCGACACAATATTCTAATCAAATTATCATTTTAGATACATGTAGGTAACATGTACATAAAATGCTTTTATCTTATTAGGGTCACACATAGGTATGCAAATGGTATTTTCTCACGGTGTTTCAAACAGACCTGTTGACCTATGTCTAGTACGTATGCCCGGACTCTAACCAATAACCTACCGAAGTAATCACACAATTGTCGGAGCAATTAGGCTACAGACGCTCTATGTATAATTTTGAATATTTTCTAAATACAAAGCCATTATAAACTTCCTTGACTCTCTTTTATTTCTATGGGAGACTCGTGCGAAGGTACCCTGATTATACAGGTTCGGAAATGTAATTTTAAGCCGAAGCCTTCTTTCTTTTCGTTCTTCTAGACTATGTACTGAGTTCATTTCGGCAGGTGCCATTCCTCCGGAAGAAAAAATATTACTTGTTCATATAAAAAGCACAATCAGCTTATCGATATTGTATGGGGAGATCGATTTTCATCCGGAGCTGGGTCTACAAAAACAATAAACTTTGGATTAATAGTCTATATCCGACTCAATCTATATATACACTGTCTTTCCACAGGAATCCTAGTATCCCTATCTACAATGTTGTTCGTCGCAATATGCAACATCGGATGGGACGGTTTCTCAAGTCCCGTGTCGTACCGACTGAACCTGGTAGCCATCGGAGTAGTGGCATTCGGCTGCACCATGCAACAGTCCAGCTACTACGGCTTCACTGGCAGCCTGCCGCCGCGGTACACGCAAGCTGTTATGACTGGGGAGAGTGAGTCACTTTTTGACAACTTGACCGCCCAAAGGGGCCTTTGACACATTATCAGACCAATGATTTTCAAGTACATCGTATTCGTATCAGAATTCAAAATCATGGAAACTAAGTATACCGTCCGGCTATATAGTTTGTAAAATTTGTTGTTTTCTTTACGACGCAAGAAAAAAGCGAATATTTTATTGTGTGCTAGAGGCAATACAATATAATAATAGTAATATGAAAATGACATTTAATACTCACTGAAAGGGGACTTCTCCGCACAAAGATAGTACATCTGAACGAGAATCTTATCACCATATCGTATGTGTATACCAACGACGTGTTCACTATTAGATGAATTTGAAAAGATACCAGTTTCTTCCCAGTTCTTCTGGCCAGTAAAAAAGTTAACTCGAGTTGGGCACGTTCACATTTTTGTTATTAAATCATACATGACTTTCATCGAGCTTTCTTTTATTCTACTGTGTAGTTAGTATGTAATAGCCCTTAATAACGATGAAAAAAGTTATTGAATTTGATTAAAAAAAAATTATCCACCTGAGTTTATGTAGTTACTGCTATTGGCAAACAATTTAACAGAGAGCCCGCGGGGATGCTTTAAGTAATGTTTTTCGAACTATATTCGGTAATAGTGACATTTATCATAATTATAACACGCTCATGTGTATCAATACAGTGATTTTTATGGATAGCTCTCACACATGAGAGGAGAGACCCACTCCACCATGCATATACTGGGCTCTCTGTTAAATTGTTTATGACAATGTTTCAGGTATCGCCGGCATCTGGGTCGCGACGGACCGCATCATAACGAAGTACTGTTTCGAAGTACCAAAGAACAGCACATTAATATTCTTCTTGTCATCAATTATGATGCTTGTTGGACACTGTCTGCTGCATCACCTAATGATGAAACATCCTCTAGTGCTCTACTACTTGAAGCTAACTGAGGAGTCTCGGCAGAAGAGAAGAATACAACTTCATTTGAATCCGAATGAAGATGCCACTTTGGTAAATACATACATACATACACTTCACGCCTGTCTCCCAAAGGGGTAGGCAGAGACTACTACTGTTAAACATAGACGTTAATTCATGTTCATTGAAAATCTTAATTGCCCTATGCTGATAAGACATCTGTATATTTTAATATGCAGATAATTTTGATATACATATGTATATTTTAATTAATTGATTTGTGGTGGTATAAATGTATTACTTAGAAGTAATGACCACTTTCAGTATTACAGATCTTTTTCCTTTCCTATATTCAGATGGAGAATGACGGTGCAGATACTGGTTATGGTGTTTTGAAACTACAAAGTCCAAATGGTCAAGGTAATTTTACTTTTGCGTTAAACTTTTTAAAGCTACTAGAGCTTTATAACGGGGAATTTTCAGGACCCTTGTTCCTCTTGCTTTTGAAAGAGGGCGCTGGCTGTTTAAGGGGGATTTATGTCAACGAAATTACTGACAACAAGCGGTCAGTAATAACTTGACGTTATAAAATATATCTGACAGAATCACCCACCACACCCAAGATACCAGCGAGCGACGTCAAGATAACAAACTTTTGAAGTTTGCAAATTTATTTAAAAAGTTTAATCAAAAAGTACGGTTGAATTGTTGTTCCCTTAAAATGAAATTTAACCATCATTCAAAAGACCCTACATACTAATGTCGTACCTACACCAAATAGCGACCACTACACCAACGGGCCCGTCGAACATAGGTAAACTATTGACCAAACATTCCTCTTCAGACATGAGAGGCCTAAGCTTCGCGAACCCAGTATACTCGCCGACGGCGACAACAGCGTGCGCCAGCGTGACGCTCCACTCCGTGACGTCATCCGCAGACATGACGTCACCCAACTTGGCGCGCGACGCCGGCGGCAGTGAAATCACAACCCCCGCTACTGTATCGCCGAGGACTTCGTACAAAGTTGATGACGTGGTCATCGAGACGGCTAGACCCTTTTCGTGGGCCGCTTTTAAATGTAAGTTAACTTTTATGTTAGGTCCCGAGCTGATCTAGAAAGAAAAATAAGGATACTAGTGTACTTATTGAAACAGAAGTAAAACGCAAACTCAAGTGTATTCGGGAAAAGGAATTATTGGGCCATGAGTTTACGATAAATCTACCTTAATGCCCATACAATTTTACCATCTAGCCAGGCTAAAAGCGAACTTTGGGGCATTCGATGCCCCAAAGTTCGCTTCGTCGATCTCCGAAAGTTAAGTCTACCCCATAATGGATTAGCATATTTCTGTAAAATAATGATCAAACATTTCAGATGGCCTGGGAACTCGATGGATGGTAGCCCAAGCCATATACCCGTACATGGTATGCATAGGTCTGGTGTATTTCACCACACTGAGCTTGTATCCAGGCATCGCTTCGGAGATACCCTCCTGCAACTTGGGCAGCTGGATGCCTATAGTCCTCATGACGTTTTTCAACTTCTTCGACCTGATGGGAAAGGTTAGTTTTATTTTCTGTTTGATAGTTAAATATCTGTGAATAGGTACGAGTATAAGTAACTAACTGTACTAGGCGGCGTTGCGGATAGCGCTCCACACACATAATAAATTGATAGTAGGTAGTTTCAATTAAAGAGGGTAACCAAACTTAAGATTGCATTAAAAATAGAAAATACTCAATGAATATGTGACAAAAGCAAAAGAGGTAGACATGTCAATAGTGTAGAAAGTGGTAATCGATTGTCTTTGCTTACCCCTCTGGAATCTCGTTCAACTACTAAAGTAGTCAACCCTAAATTCACGGGACTGCTCAAATAGGCACCTGTACTGTAGCCTCGTTCAATCTCCTGAACTAAATTGATAGCTGTAAAAAACCTAACATAATTTTATTCTTCAGGAGAACAAAACAACGAGGTCTTAATGTTTAGATTTTATTTATAGAAATAGTTAATTCATTCTTTAAGTCGCGTGTGAATAGGTACCTAATGAACAAGTGTTCTCCATCGTAGACCACATCGCTGCTTAACATCAGTCAGGATAGTGGTCAAACGCTTGTTCATAGTGATAAAAAAAGTAAGATTGTCGAACGCACAGTAAAACGGTCCTTGTTGTTAAGGTACCTAATGAACAAGTGTTCTCCATCGTAGACCACATCGCTGCTTAACATCAGTCAGGATAGTGGTCAAACGCTTGTTCATAGTGATAAAAAAAGTAAGATTGTCGAACGCACAGTAAAACGGTCCTTGTTGCATGGTCAGATCAGCGCGGCGTGGAGCGGCGCGTGGCGCGGCTCGCAGCTGGTGACGGCGGCGGGCGTGCGGCTGCTGGCCGTGCCGCTGCTGCTGCTGTGCGCCGCGCCGCGCCCGCACCCCACCATACACGCTGACGTACGTGCACGCACACTCTCACACACTAAACACAACTACACTTGCAACCTGCCTACCACCATCAGTCTTTCTCTTTCAAAGCAATGTATATGGTAGTTGGATGTACTTACACTTCACGTCTTTTAATCTCAAAGCGCGGTAGGCAGAGGCACTTGCTAAAGCAAATGTCCACGGTTCACCAAGCGGTTTAACCCAACGTGACAGGGGGTGAGCCCATCGCCGTTATAGGGTTCACACACCTAGTGGTATGCGGGTTTCATCACGATGTTGTCCTTCACCGTGCGAGCATTGCGTTGCGTACTTAGGCTCTGAAAAAGAGTCCCATTGGTACACGTCCAGTAGCCGGACTCGAACGCGCAACCTCCCAAGGTTACAAGTCAAGGATCCGACCAATTGGACCACAGACGCTCCGAGACAGAAGATAAATATCTCTTGCTCTTTCAAGTCTGCATGTTTATCATATCGTTGTATCGTTTCATTCTAAACGTCAGTTTTGGATTGTCTAGTTCTTTTTGGTCTGAGCCCACTCTCTATCCACCGCACCCATTGTCTCACTCCTATACGTGGTGCCTCGTGACGCCAGCTGTTGCTCTGCGCCGCGCTCCGGCTCTTTACGCTCTTACGGTGAAGACAAACTTCATGAGATAACCTGCATAAACCCCTTATGGTGGGATGTGAGTAATTATAATTAAATAAAGTTGCCTAAACCTTAAAATAGTATACAATCTGTGTCGACGGTACACTGTATCAAGAATAAGGTGATATGAATTTCGTTAGACATCGATTTTTTTTTCTTGTCACAGTACAACAACCTTATTGATGGTTTAAAACTGATAGACCATTTTCTTGGCCACCTTCCACTCCCTGTGACACCTATACAATCCAGATTGTGGGCTCTTTGATTTCATTTTAAGTGTGTGAAAGCGACACACTGGTTGACAAATGCTAGACCACCTGTAATGATATTAGGAGAGCGAAATGTTGGGTGATGAGTTAGCCACCTATTATAATATCTCCATGCCCCAAGTAAATACTTGGGTGAAGTATTTCCCAAAAACAAAACAGTATGTTAAATAAGTCAAATGCCATTCTGCATGTTTTGGAATATCGATTTTATGATAGTTTTTTTTAAAAGCTTCGTTATAAATTTAGAAGTAATTTGGAATACATCACAAACCTAATAATAAATTAACGTACGTTTTAATTCCACAGATATACCCGATTTTATTTTCGATAGTGCTGGGTTTCTCAAACGGCGTATTCGGATCTGTACCAATGATTATGGCGCCCTCTAGGGTCAGTCGGGAGCATCGCGAAATCGCTGGTAAGTATTCATTACGTCTATCTAAAACAGAGTGTAATTTACAGTAAACAAGTAATTTTGATATGTGCCGTTAGATGGCGCTACTTCTTACTTACTTCCATCTAACCTGACCCTGTTTTGGACCCATGTTTATATCGATATTTTGAAGGTACTGCTCACCTAGCTACAACATTATAGTTCCCACGACCATTGATCATAATCACCACATATTATAAAAAAGTTGTTTCTCGCTGTCTGTTTGTACTTACGTATTCTTAAAACTACGCAAAGGATTTTTATGCGGTATTTTAAATAGATAAGAATGGTTTAGGTTTATAGTGTAGTAGATAAACACTGCTGCTTCTGTGAATCTATGTGATTAAATACACCCACAATAATTTCTTATACTTATTTTTGTAAAATGTGTTATTACAACCAAGATTGTATACATTAGTTCGAAACTTTATACCCAACCCATTTTTTCATAAAATGGCACATTCTTTAATGCTAAGTGAACAAACGTTTGACCACCATCCTGCCCGATATTAAGCAGTGATGTGGTCTACGAGGGAGCAAACTTTCCTTAGCTACCGATAGGTAGTCTGGAGGTCTTCAAGTATCCATCAAACCCTTCAGACTATACTGCGCAGGAAACACAGAATCGTAATGGACGCAACCTACTAAATATTAAAATTAAAAAAATACACTTCACGCCTTTCGTATACAAAATTGGGATTGGCAGATGCACTTGCTAAGTCCACGGTTCAGCAAAATATTTTAACGAACGTGACAGAAGGTGAGAGCCCTTCGCCGTTATAGGATAAATTTTATGCAAAATACCTACTTCCCATCAACAATAATACAAGAAAATATGAATGTATATTTTTTTTGCTTATACAGTATTGTTTATCTATTTCAGGTAACATGATGACGCTGTCATATAACGGTGGTTTGCTGTCAGGTGCGCTGGTATCGTATCTACTACTTGGTATCCTAGGCCCGCCGGGCTCCGGTTCCCCCTGTCGTTCGTATCCCACGCCACCTCTACCCACACTCACCACAACCACAACTATTGCCGCGGCGGTAGCTAATATTACCACTACTACTGCGACAACAATCACTACGACTGTGTTAACTACAGTCGGTCTGTGAGCGACGTCTGACGGATGATTTGTGAACTACGCACCGATGTCAGTGTTTTTAAAAGGACATTGTTTACTACTGAGTATCCTATTCACTGTGTTACTGTTACCTCGCGACTTCTCTACAAACTACTAACCTCTGTGGTGGTGGTATTAAACTACACACTACTACTGTTTCAACTGCAGTTGAACTGTGAGCGACACCTGGCGGACATTTTGTGAACTAGAAGCCGATCGATGAAATCTGTGGAGGTTTTTAGAGGACCGTTTATATCAAATGGTGGTAACCTACCTAACAATTAAGTAATATGTGTGTAACCTTGTGTCATACTGTGGGATCAGTCTATAGGTATCACAAGCTAGTGTTATTACTTGTAAAGTCCTTTTATTAGTTTTACTTTAATACAATGTCGTTGTGAACTAAATAAATCAGTAAAGCCTACCGTATAAATAATCAGCGATCATGTAAATAATGTATCTACTTTCCTAGTTAGATAAATTGTATGTATAACAAGAATCTGGTATCACCCTAAGGTTGAATCTTAAATTAATATATTAAATCTACCTTAACACGTTTGTGGACATGTATAACAGTAAAAGTTCTATTGTCTTAAATTGAGTGTCCACGAAAGTGTTAATGAAGTTTATCTTATACAGCAAGTGTCATAAAAACAGAGATTTATTGGAAAACGGTAACTACGTTTTATTTATTACTTGTAGGACCACACCTACATAATATAATGTGTTAAAATATATAGATATTTTTATATTTATCTCCTATTTCGTATTATAACAATACCTAACTCAACGCCTAAAACTTTATGGTTCCCAAACATTATTAGTTGTTCTATTTGGTCGTAGCGTGTGTGAAATAAGTTAATAATAGGTTTGTACCTAATTGGATCAAAGACGTGCAAGGCAATAACACAACATGTGCGACTATGACTAGGTGTATAATCTAGAACGAACGACGATAATTTAAAAAAAAAACAGAACCGACTTCAGCCAGTACTAGCCGCACGCCGATACATTTTTTTTTATATTTCCCTCGATATATCGGGTTTGCATCATCAAAGCTTTATTTCCTCCCTTTTCCAATGGGACCACCTTGGAAATATCTTCTTTCCAAGTAAAAAAAAACATAAACATCGATACATGAACGATGGAGTTATCGGCGAGCAAACATAAAAAGCATCTATACGGTCGAATAGAGAAGTATTCTTTTGAAATCGCCTAAAAGATGGGTTGTCCTTTCCTTTATCACTCTATAAAAACTTTTTCAAGAAACTTACTGATTCCTACAGGGTGTATGAATCAGTAAGTTTCTTGAAAAAGTTTCCCCATCCCTTTACCGGGTAAACAATTTTAAATATTCACTCCGAATCACACACAGTTTCCAACTGAATTTTACCATTAAATGTTCATTATTAAAATCTTACCAGCTATGAATTTTTTTTAAAGTTTCATTCGTAAAATTTATCTGGACGATATTTGGGCTGTGTAATAGCGATTACATCGGCTGAAACCGCGAAAAGTCGCGTGCGTCAGCTTTGAACGCTGTTAGCCAGCATGTTTTATTACGTAATGCAGGATTAGTTACCACAGAGCAAAAACCTCTTGACTATCGGCGGTAAACGATACCGTCGCCTTCATATAGTCTGGCCAACGGGTCGTGGCATTTACGATTTATTGAGATTTGACTTGCAACACTAGCAACGTGTCAGTCACAGTGAATTCAAGTGCGTCAGGGTGTTTGTTTATGATATTATGAGTGGTACATGGCCGTGTGTACAAGTGGGATTTTTCGAGGAAAAAATGCAATATTTTGGTGAAATTGTTGCTGCGTCAGAAAAAGTAAACCAACTATAATCAAACTATCTTGCTCCTTGAACTATTTATTTGTGATTTTATAGTCGTTGAAATTTAATATCTACCTGCATAATAGTGTAACACGTGATCGAGAAGAAGTGAAGACTAAAATCTTAATTATTAAACTATAAAAAATCTTTATAAGTATTGTGATGTGTTTTTATTTGCATTCAGTTACTTAGTTGGTACCTACTTAGTAAACTAACCTAAAGGTACTTTACACTCTTGTTAAAACTCACGTAATACAGAGGCGGAACCACTAAAAAAACGGATAGCGGCCGAACCTACGGAATTACATCTATTATCTATGTGCTACGGCAAGCGAAAGCGATTCCCGCAAGCAATCTCTATGTGGCAAGGTTCATAGAAACACCGACACAACCGAGACGCCGGATTGCTCCCAGACCATTATGTGTGCCGACACTTTAATCCTGAGTTCCTGTATTATAAGTTACGGATGACGGGACGATATTTACACATTTTTTGAGACAAACAACGTTATGAGCTTTCACCATTGTATGAAAGAAACAACCTGATACCCTGATCAGATTAGATCTTAAAACAAGCCAGCGATCATCAAATATCAAGATCGTTTTTCCGAATCCATTGAATATTTTCAGTGATATCAAGTCTTTTTCCAAATTTCCCGCCACTTTTTAATGTCACGACTTGCTGGCTAGACTGTATTTATATTGATTGTATTCACTTTATTATTATATCAAGAGAGTAGAGTCATTCACCATTATTTTTGCTCCTGTAGCTGTGATGGGCCACAAACTGTAGTAAGAATAAACCAACAAATGCACATTATGGAGAGTTCGGTTATGCAACATAGTTATTAGTCATAAACAACTGCGTATGAAACTCAGCACCTGTCATTAAAATAGTTAAAATAAAATGATCCTTCTTTAGTCTGTACTAAAGACTAATTCTACACGCGCAATACAAAATAACGAGACTAAGATTAGCAGTAGGTAATTCTGCCACTAACAATGTATTATATCTTTACACTTTGTTATCATACATCCACGTGTTCAATTCTGCATTGAATTAGTTCGGTGGCGACGTAATTTGACGATACTGGCAAAGGGCACAAGGGCGGCGCGCCGGTTCAAATAGTATTTCCATCCTTCATTTCGAGACTAACTGTGGTATTCTAAAGTTATAACAGCGCTAGACAAGGTCTTAAAAACTGGTAAATGTTTTCACTTTTATTTAGAATTACGGAGAACTCCGTAAGTCTCCTATATGTAGCATATTATCTAAGGTATCTACTACCACATAGCAAAAGTATCTTTGTCGAAATCTATCTGCAGTCCTAGCACGGATGTCAAAAAAGACACGACATTGGCTGCTATGTCACACGTCGTGCGACTCAGATTGTTTCAATCAATCGCGGTGCTTGGTATGGCTTACCATTTCTTTCTTAGAGCGCTTTCCTAGGGGCGCTTGTAATTACAAGAATAAATGTAACTGACTGTCGGAACTACCAATACCTTACCCGCAACCCAAACCAAGCGGGGATAGAAAGGCTGTTAGAACAGAGGGACCGAATTTTGAGAGCTGTAGGCATTTGTTTTTTTTATTCTAACTAATTCAAGGATTCGATATATTATTAATTCATTATGATGGGAAACAAAAAAAAATATATTATCAGCGTTATATAAGTGATCCAAAACAGTACAGTGCTACAAAGATCTTATAGCGCATGAGTGTTGAATACCTAATGTTATTTTTTGTTTGTTTCAAAAATTAAAATGTGCATATAAAATGAATCGGAATGAGGGATTTTCTTTAAAAAAAAACAAACGTTTCGATTGCGAAAACGATCAAATTGTGAGAACCTCTGAGGTTTCAATTATGATGATTGATGCTATCTTGCTGAGATGACATTTCAAAAAAATTGTGGTTTGTCGCTCACACATAGTAACTAGACAGTTAATATTATTCATCACAACAAGATTTAAAATCTCTGTTGGACGGAATATAGCTTCAAACATATTGACACTATTGTCGAGACGAAATGAAACTAAAAAAATGAAAGAAAATCCCTCATTTAAAGAAACAGTAAATTTCGGCATGGATAGGTATTTCTGATTCCATTCATAGTAGCGAGTGTAGTTACGAGAATTTTTAAGTGTAATTAAGTAAATTGTAGTTAACCGATGATCACGAGCAGGTCTGCCTTGTACTAAAAACAGAAGAAGAGAAATAAATAAAATATTAACAGTAGGTACATCTTGGTGTTGCCAGTGGTATATTTTTGTGCAGGATTTACTTGAGTTTCTTTTATTTTTAATGGAAGACTGAAAATGGTGTACAATATTATCGTTGATATTGTGTTAAAGTTACCTATGTGATATGTGTAAATATTATTTCAATACATACTAATATTATTCAAACAGAACATGTAAATACAGATTATGTATATGTAAGTAGAGTACAAGGTAATCATAATTTAAGTTTTTAATCAAGTTGTCTACCTGATAATTTAAGTACAGAATGGATATTATTAAATAATCGTAGTGTTACACTTTTACTTGGAAAATTATAAATATCCATGTAATATATTCCTAAATAAACATATGTACTTACCTATCTATGTGATTTCAATTCATGGACGGGTCCGTCGATGTAGTGATCAGCAAGTCTGCCTCTGTTCCGTAAGGTCGTGGGTTCGATTCCCACGGCTGACAGGTACTTGGGTAGTGAGCTTTTAAGTAGCTTGTTGGATGTGTCTGGGTGGTTTATTGATATGTATAAGTAGGTATGTCATTAAAAGAAAAAAAATGTATTTAAGTATATAGTAGTCCATAGCACAAGTCCTTTAGCTACTTAATATGGGATGAAGTGTGACAATAAATATATAAAAAAAAGTTAAACGTATGTATCTGTCTTGTAGATGTTAGTCTGAGGACTTTCCCCAACATGGGCAGTAAAATAATTTGGTAAAAGTATACCTGTGCTTTCGAAACTGATGCTTACTGTCTTCCTTTGGCAGTAGGTACTACTAGTTTTCTGGCTTTCCAGATGTCCTTTTACTTATAAGGAAAAGTCACGGGTAGTCTCAGTTCTCGAGACATCGACAGCACACCTCCCATCCATATTTACAGCGATGTCATGTACGTTGTCCTTATATCACTTATTTCCATTCACACAACCCTTCTCCTTACTCTACCAATCTGCGTTCATCCGCGCTAATGAAATGTCTAGGGGCGAGCTAGGCCGTAAGGCCTCCGGAAATGACGCAAGGTTAGCGTGTACTTTTGTTTCTTCAGAACTTTTGCCTCTGTCGTCTTTTATTATGTCTCTCGATACAAACGCATCCTTTGATACTAACCTGTAGACTCAACGTAAGCGATATAATATTGGCGGATACAGAAGTTGCTCGTGTGCACTCGGCCTTAGTGGGCATGTTACGCGTGGTTCTGATGCCTGTAAGCTGTGTTACATTAGTATGGTCGACCTAGTTT
>SJJU01012457.1:0-25691 GCA_012932125.1 Conopomorpha cramerella
AATTTACTTTTCACACTCACTTTTCTAGTCCCTCATCATCAGCCACATGACGTCCATTCGGCCTTCCCCAATGATTTCCGTGATCATTTGCAGGGAAATGCTAATAATCGCCACCCTCGGCAGGCGGGTTGGCGATCGCAGTGGTGTTGTGGTTTAACTCACAGAGAGCGCTGCTGCCCGTTCTCTGGAGAGCTCCTCGGAGAGCCTAGTAAATAAATACTCCTAGTAAAGGAAGGTCACATTGATGTAATAAATACTTATTTGCTGTCATTCATACAACAGTCATTTGCTGAAGGAATACACCTTAAGTCACCTTTTACGTCGTCTATTGGAGGAAATCAGTGGCGTGCACACCATATAGGCAAAAAGATACTGCCTACCTTAATGTTTTGGCTACCCAACCTAATAATAGAGTTATTGCTAGAACTTTTTTTTTGTACTCACGGCATAGGCTAGCGAAGGTCCTGTGCTTTGTGGGTGAGTAGATATGTAGGTACCTATATTTCGTAAAGACAAGTTACCTATACATAGGTGTCAATCCTTAGGGATTACTGCCTACCTTGTCGTAAAAATTCCAAGTGCACGCCGCTGGAGGAAAACAGCTAATAATTTTCGTATTTCTTAGTGCAATCCACTAACTCGCTCTGCGTCAAAACGCGTCAGTCAGCCTTGTAAACTCATCATTCATACATCATCATCAATCAGCCCATACTTGTCCACTGCTGGACATAGGCCTCTCCAATTGCACGCCACTGTGATCTGTTTTCGGCTTCTCGCATCCAGCTTCTGCCAGCATCTTGCGTATATCATCAGTCCACCTTGCCTGAGGGCGTCCTACACTCCGTTTGCCGAGACGCGGTCTCCACTCCAGAACTCGTTTTCCCCACGGTCATCGGTTCTACGGCAAATATGGCCGGCCCACTGCCACTTCAGCTTGCTAAAACGATGAGCTATGTCGATGACTTTGGTTCTCTGTCGATCACTTCATTTCTGATTCGATCCTTCAGAGAAACGCCGAGCATAGCCCTTTCCATAGCACGCTGTGCGACTTTTAGCTTGTGGGCCAGCCGTGCCGTCAGTGTCCACGTCTCAGCTCCGTATGTCATTACAGGTAGAACACACTGATTGAAGACCTTTGTCTTCAGGCACTGTGGGATCGCTGATGTTAAGACTCGACGTAACTTCCCAAATGCTGCCAAACCCAGCTGAATTCTTCTGTTCTGTAAACTACCTTAAATATATTTTCTTTTGCAGTTCGTAAAAGAGTCTAAATATTTCAATTTAAAGTAACACACATTACATTCTCATTAACGACAGCGCATTCAATAATAATGTTAACAAAAAACAGTAATGCGCTGCACGACTGCAGTGATCGACCGCGGATTAGGGAATCAATGAGGCCGGTTGGTCGTCAACACAACAACTGAGATAGCTTGTATTCCAGTGGGGTCACTGTTGTTACGGATTGTGTTTGGAATTAAATATAAAATTAGACAACAATATCACAATGAATATGACACTGATACCGTTATAGGTTTTCCTGTGTTACGAGATCATTTGTTGTATTTAGGGTGCTGGATTTTTTTTTGTATTTTGTGTTACAATATTCATCATAATAATCACCAATCAACCAACTGAATAACGTCAATTTCTGGACATTTGCTGATCCATAATTCAAAGCAACCAATGGTATAAAACAAAGTCGCCTCCCGCTCCGTATGTATGCATATTTCAAAATTACGCAACGGATTTTGATGCGATTTTTTTTTAAAAGATAAAATGATGACAGAGAAAGATATATACGCACAATACATGCATATAAAATATTGCAAATATATTTTTTAATTAATTTTGTATCCCTTCCGATATTACGCTTATTTATAATAAATACACATTGTGAAAGAGCGGGTTCTCCTAATACAGGTTATTATAACTTACAAGGAGGACCTTGCACCCGTGTGTCTGTAACCATGTTTATAAATAAAGAATTTGTTTTTTTTATATAATAGCAGAGAAACGCTGTTATAATAATGTATATTGACAAAAGAATGTTAGCTAATTTAAAAATAAAAATAATCCATCAGCATCGAATACACACGTCCTAAACGGCAATAACATCGCCAGCAACCGGACCCCCCCGTCGCATTGATTTGGGTCCACCTGTTAGATCTGATTATTTCTCCTTAGGGGACGATTGTTGGACGCGACCGATGTTGGATTTATACGTAATGTGTCTAACGTGCGAACAATGCCATTTTAGGTACGCAGACGACATTATCGGAGCTTTGTCGTCATTAATGAGAGACTGTGGGTATTAAAATAATAAGTGTGTTGACATGTTTTATTTATAGATATTATTAAAAATAATTTGAGCGAGTTCCTCTGCCTACCCCGCTTTGGGATTAAAAGACGTGAAGTGATCTTTTTTTTATAAAAATTAGTGTCAGAAATGTATGTAGGCACATAATTTCTGAATGATTGAAATAATTAACGTATTGTATAAATGTAATTTCTATCTTCAAATTACTCCAAAAAAAGTATCATTTTTTTAACGTATAATTTTTTTATGTATGTTCGCGGATAATTTCGTTCGTTTGTGAACCGATTTTTATGATATTATTTTTGTTGGACAGAACATATTTCCAAGGTTGTCCCGTAATAAGGATATTAGAGTCTGACGATGGCAGATCAGATAAATGGAGGAGAACTTTAAAATCAAAATCTTGAAGAGCTCCGAAGCTTGGAGCCGAGGAAAACCCTATTGCAAGTATCAGAGGCAATGCCTTATACTGTATTCCACTGTATACCTATCAATTCTCGATGTGTGGGTATAAAAATAAAACAGTTTTAAGGTCTTACCGTGGTATTCATAAAATTAGAACAGCGCTGTCCTGCTAGTGAAGGTCTCAAAACCAGTCATCATCATCATCAGCCCATATTTGTCCACTGCTGGATGCGAGAAGCCGAAAACAGATCACAATGGCATTCAATTGCCTATTATCTATTGGTTTTTAAACGAAAAATAATTTCCCGGTTTAGGCTATAGTTGTAGTTTTTAGTATTTTATGTCATTTTTTTATACTTTTTTTGTACATAACTTTGTTTTTTTTTTACTTTGTATATTGAAGTAATTGTTACAACTGTGTTTTGTAATTAAGGTGTTTTTGTATAAACGTATGTGCTCTCCGTGGTAGCGTATTATCAAGGCTGCACTTACCTATATTGTACTGTGTTTATGTAATATTTAGTGTAAATCCTTGTTGGTTGCCCTTAATAAATAAAATCATCAGAAATAAGGAACAAATTACCTGCTACCCTCTCTGCAAGGTCTTGTCTACACATTTAGTTCGATGAGTTAGTGCAACAATCTCATCATTCTAACATCGACCTTATTACAATGAACCTACGTACGTTATTTAATTGAAACGGCATCATCCCAAACTAACCACAGACGAGAGCGCTCTTCTCGCTCGAGATAACCAAATCATTTATTGGTAGAGGTGTCATCCTATTTCATCCTCCGTTTGGATGGCCAGTCCCAAATAATCGAATCACATTATGCCAACTCGATAGAGGATCCCGATGCCCTCGGGATCATCGGGGTGAGGGTTGCCATGTCAACCGGTTTGCTTATAACGATTTGCAAGTGGCAATTTTCAGTGACGTGTTTTTTTTTTATGACAGATTTTCGGTCCTAACTGTGTCCAATAGTGTCATGTTTTTGTTTAGTTTATTAGAGTGTGACGTTAATGATAAAAGTGGGATGCGAATATCAATCAAATAAACGTCGTGCTTTAGCTATTATTTAGAATTTCTGTTTTTTTTTTTGAATAAAAAAACTGTAAATTTTACAGGTTGATTTCTTTTAAAAACCTCCTTAGCGATAAAAAACTCAGCTTCGTAAAACAAAAAAGTACACAACTACAAAAATATATTTTCTAAATCCATAACGGAGTCCTGGCAACCCAATCAAGAAGTTCGGCAACGTACCTATCAGGGGGCATCGAGTGGGATCGATTTCGGTGTTCGTTACGAGACGTTGAATCGATTCGATTTCGAGTCGACAAACTGTCTGTGCCTGATCGTGTTTACCGCCGTTCTTGGGCTACCGAATTGGCGTACAAATTGAACCCACGGAGAGGACGGAGGTACGAAAATATTTTACAAGGGCAAACACTATAAGGTGAACCCTTTAACTTGATAGTGTTTACGTATCTATACCTATTTAGAATATACACAGTGGGGCCTGCAACAGGACGAAAAACTTTTGAATGTAGGCATTTTCAAAATCGATTTAAAAAGGGTCTAAGTAAGCACACCACGTCTGTGGTCCAGTTGGTCGGTCGACTTGTAACCGGGAGGTCGCGGGTTCGAGTCCGGCTACTGGACGTGTACCAATGGGACTCTTTTTCAGAGCCTATGTACGCAACGCAACGCTCGTACGGTGAAGGACAACATCGTGATGAAACCCGCACACCACAAGGTGTGTGAACCCTATAACGGCGATGGGCTCACCCCTGTCACGTTGGGTTAAATACGCTTGGTGAACCGTGGGCATTTGCTTATTAAGCAAGTGCCTCTGCCTACCCCGTTTTGGGATTAAAAGGCGTGAAGTGTATTTATTTTTTTATTTTACCACACAAGCAATGAACTTTTCTTTACTTTCAAAACTTCAGACCAAAAACATCTAGACTTGCAATCCTAAACTTACGTTTAGAATAAACCGAGACGGCGATATTATAAACATGCAGGAGTGAAAGAGTAAGAGATAATATTCTGTCCCTTACTGCGTATCAGGGTAAATCCGATCAGGGAAAATCCAAACTGTCAAATTAGTAGTAAGTGACAGTTTGGATCCAGAAGCACATCATTTTCCATACATTTTGTTGTGAAAGAGACAGACAGAAGGTGGTGCGCGGCTTACAAGTTCATAAATGTTAATCATCATCATCATCATCAGCCCATACTTGTCCACTGCTGGACATAGGCCTCTCCAATTGCACGCCACTGTGATCTGTTTGCGGCTTCTCGCATCCAGCTTCTGCCAGCCATCTTGCGTATATCATCAGTCCCCCTTGCCCGAGGGCGTCCTACACTCCGTTTGCCGAGACGCGGTCTCCACTCGAGAACTCGTTTTCCCCAACGGTCATCGGTTCTACGGCTAATATGGCCGGCCCAAAGGTTAATGTAAAAAAAAATACCGACTTAAAAAAAGGAGGAGCTTTTCAATTTGTCGGTATGTTTTTTGTATGTTTCTTACGTGAAAACTTTTGATTGAGTGAACCGTGACGATTATTATTTTCGTGTTTTACAGATGATTCTTAACGTTTGGTGCCATTTAAATTTGGTTCGAAATTCCGACAATTGCATCCACGAGAAAACCACAAATGTGTCAAATATTACTGGCTGAGTCGTTTCTTTTTTTTAAAGTTATTATTTACGAAAACACTTTGTCGCATTTTGTAAATCATCACACGCAGATTAGAGCGCTATGTTCCATACCTAGTAATAAATTTAAAATGCACACCAACCACCAAACTATCTAAAAAACGTCATAATTCCTAGATCATCTACTATATAAAAATAAGTCGGATTTTCCTCCCTGACGATAACTTCAGAACGCACGAACCGATTTCCACGGTTTTGCATTCGTTGGAATGGTCTCAGGCTCCGTAAGGCTATAAACCAAAGAAAATTTAAGAAAAATTTTAACAGAAAAGCGGGTAAACGAAACGAAGCCATCTGGTGGCGAAACGGAGTTCGCCGTGTTTGCTAGTTGGCTTTAATAATGATCCATAACGCCTTTACCAATAAACGCGGTATATCTATTCCGACATTACACCAAGCTCAGCTTAGGTTGTCACTTGTATGTCAAAGTACCCAGTTTCAATAGACCTGTAATAACTTCGGTATAAGTTACAATGCGTTTATTCGTAAGGGGGAAAGTGTTAAGGTGTATCCATTAGCAATTCAAAGGCGTGAAGTGTGTATTTTATTATAAACTTAAAAATAAAATAAAAAATATTTTTTTCTGACCCGGCAAACGCTGTTTTGCAAATATACATTATTGACAGTGTTTCTCTGCCTTCACATGCATGCATTATATATATAAACATATATATATATATAATTCCTCAAGAATCACTCTACTTATTAAAAAAAAGTAGTTTTAAAGATCTAAACATACACACATCAAAAGTGTCTAGGGATCAAGTATATTTTAGAAGATTGCAATCAAGAATATATTTTACAAAAACTGAATTCATTCATAATTTATTCAAAATGTGGTGATAAGTCATTGATAGAGGCATGGGGAATTAGGCAGGAGACCAATCCAGAAGATTAGATTTGATTTAAATAGATTAAATGATCTAGCTCTTTTCTTGATCCCTAGACACTTTAGATGTATGTACATAGTGAAGAACAGCGAGAGGCGACTATGTTTTATACTATGTATTAATATGTATCCATCAGTAATTAACGCCCATATTCCAATGAATAACTGTAATGTTACATCTGTGTAATACACCACAAACAATATAAATGTAGAGCAATTTAATAGATCCATAAAGCACGATAAGCGCTAGAAAGTCAGCCATTTTGCGAGCCGAAACACAACAGCGTTGTCCTCCCAAAGAGGCGATATATCAACGCCAGTAAAATAATACTCCTTAGAGGATAGCTCGTCACTTGTTATAATGGGGTGTTTTTGTCCGGCGCCGCGACGCTAACGAGAGGAAAATCTGGCTTTAAACGCACTTTGTTATGGCCGTTTTACTTTAAAGATGTACTTACATTTATTTAAAAATAGTGGATACGACAGCCGTTGTCCTAAGAATGGGTGGTCAAACGCTTGTTCGTTAATTATGTGTGATTTTTTTTTGTGTATTATGCGCTTATCAACACATTTTGCGATTCATTTTTATATTATAATAATAATAATTATTTATGTTATTTCGCACAACGAGGTACATTGTGTTAGTAAAACTTAAACAACTAGTACAACTAGTGTTAGTATAAAAACAAAAAGTAACAAACTAATCTAAAGGAAACGGTACTTACGTGTACATTATAGATGATAAACAAATAAAATAGGTACCCAATGAACAAGTGTGCTCCATCGTAGTCCACATCGCTGCTCAACATCAGCCAGGATTGTGGTCAAACGCTTGTCGACTATGATGAAAAACTATGATAAAAAATGATAATTAGAAAATACCTATGCAGAAGAATTACGTAAAGAACAGACTTGTTAAACACCTAAGAACGACAATAAAGAGGAAATAAGGAATAAAGCAAGGTCACCTCCCGCTGTCTGTCCCTATGTGTGTTTAGATCTTTGAAACTACTCAACGGAATTTAATGCGGTATTTTTAATAGATAGAGAGATTCCAGGGGATGGTTTATATGTACATATATTACATGCAAAATATAGTAGAGAAACACTTACATTGCACTCGTGCGAAGCCGGGATGGCTAGTTTAATATATAATACCTCTCAGATCAAAAACGACCGTAGTTGACAATCCAAAACTGATGTTTAGAACAAAACGGGACAAAAATATACTTACTTACTTAGTCCTAGCATACGGCTTTAGTAGGGGTACATAGGGTCTTGCAGATATCTCTCCATATCCCTCTATCCAGCGCTGCCGTCTTTGCGGCATTCCAGTCAATGCCCGCCGCCGCCCTAAGCTCGCAGTCCACGGAGCGCCGCCACATGTGCGTTGGTCTTCCTCGTCTCCGCTTCCCGCTAGGGGGCCAGTCGAAAGCCACAGGACAAAAATATGCAGGAGTGTAAAACTATGAGACAATGTTTTCTATCCCTTACTGCGTACCAGATAAAGTTTGATTCCAACTGACATTTTATTAGTACCTTCATCAAATTCCATACATGTTCATTGTACAACACTTTGATTCATGACCCATTTCGTAGATATTTTCTTTAAAAACGTCAAATAAATTAAGAATTTCTTCTTTAGTACATAGATTGTTTTGAATCTGAAGACCATTGTGTCACCTCATCTCACAGACCAATGTAATTTAATCTTTGTTATCACGGACTAAAATGCATAATATTCTGTCTTCGAAGCTTAGCTAGGAACTACTCGTTAATTTAATTTGAACTTTTTCAATTTACCTACTGCCTATATATAAAAATACTAGCAGACCTGGCAAACGTTGTTTTACCAATATAATTCATAGCCTATATGTTATTCTAGTTTATAACCTACAATACTGCTAAGTTTCATCAAAATCCGTCCAGTACTTTCTGCGTGAAAAAAGGACAAACATCCATCCATACATCAAGACATCCATCCAAACTTTCGAATTTTTAATATTAGTAGGATTATTAACCAGATATACATTTAATTAAAACAATAAGATAAATCCGTGAAATGTAATGAAAACAATGAAATATTTACGTAACAAACTAAACCTGTGACACTAAATTATTTATATCACGTGATCACTGAAATGCATGAGAATAAAATGATTTTGTCTATAGTTATCTCACATATAGCTGAACACAAACTATCTGTATCTCGCTCTAACTGTGTTTGCATAAAAGAGACAAATTACTAAAGTAACCACTTGACTACCAATCGTTTCAGAATAAGGGCCGTAGGCGCCAACGACGGCCGCCAAGATTGGACAAAAACATGACCGAAAAAAAAAACACAGGAAAACGCTCCGCATAAACATTTTCCAATTAGATTTTGCGATTACAACCCGGGCCAAATTGAAGCCAATTACAATTCCAAATTCAAATTTGACAAGTTCGCAACCAATTAAAACAAAAGATGGGGTCCCATTAATTCTAATTAGGAAATTCTGCGGCCATTGTCGGGGCGGGACCTCCGTACCATGACACCTTAAAGTAATATTTTTTTTACACTGTGCGATAGTGACAGTGCTCTACCACTGATCTAGCGCTATCCCTGTCGGATAGTGCGAACGATATAGGAGCTCATGGTACGGGGTCTGATTAGGCGACTCGTCCCCTGCTCACGCCGATAGCTTTGACATTTCTCTTTAAAACATAATGGAATAAAGAAACAGTAAGCTTGCACCCCTCGACGGTTTGGGGGCGCGACTCTGTGTAGTAGGTGCGAAAGGTTTCAATACTTGATGTGTGTTAGATATGTGTGTAAGTAGGTGTTTTATTAAGCACTTCGCATTTTTTAAAACAGTTTTATAGGTAACTAGTGGACGGCCCGCGATTTCATTCGCGTAGTTTCTTTATTTCATACAAACTATAACACTCTATATATAGCGACACGATCAACAGAATCGGGGTAAAAAGTCCTATATCCGTCTCCCGGTTCCTACCCTACTTCTCCACCGATTTTCAACCAAATCGGTTCACCCGTTCTTGAGTTATAAGTGGTGTAACTAACACAACTTTCTTTTATATATATAGATTTAAAATTTCAGGGCTTCACTTTCAACCTTCACTATAAAATTTTATAGGTCCGTGACTACTTTCTACCCCTCTGGGAAACGGGTGTGACGCACATATATGAATAGTACGATTTAATAAAATATAAAAAAATCAAATATCACAAAAAAAATCTGTAGGTACCTCGATTTTCAGTATCACTGCTATTTTAATTGGTATTGAAACAAACATTCTTTAGACACCATTAACTTTTACTATAAAAATAATTTCACAGTCCTCTAGTAAATTACTGTAATCATCAAAACATCCGGGATAAAATAAACAAAATAAAAATCCCAAAGTATCAAAACCATTCAGACTTTTACACATAAACTCATAGGTAGCACCATTCTGAACGAATCACCGTACAAAATGATATTATTTGTAATATAATCCGCGAACAACTACACTCCGACCCCTTGGTTATTGTAACCATTTTTATCTGAGCTTCCCTTCCTTAGCGATTTCATGCAACAATAGGTCCTAACTGAACATGCGATATGATACTGGCTTTAGGAGAGATTGATATGACTCTAGGGCGATATTGGCATTAATTTATATGGATACGCTTTAAAAAATGTACAGTGTTGGGTAGTTTGCGATAATTGGGTCCCTTGGCGATTTTTGTCGATTTTGCAAAACGATTAGACTTATAATGCGGCATGTTTTCTTGTTGTTGTTTTTAGAGGTGGTGCTCGAAAAATAATATTGTCAGGTCATGTGTATGCTAGTAGAGTGTCCGTGGTCCAGTCGGTCGGATAATTGACTTGTGATTTGGGAGGTCGCGGGTTCGAGTCCGGCTATCGGACGTGTACCAATGGGACTATTTTTCAGAGCCTATGTACGCAACGCAACGCTCGTACGGTGAAGGACAACATCGTGATGAAACCCGCATACTACAAGGTTTGTGAATCCTATAACGGTGATGGGATCATCCTCAGTCACGTTGGGTTAAATACGCTTGGTAAACCGCGGGCATTTGCTTAGCAAGTGCATCTGCCTATCCCGCTTTCGGATTAAAAGGCGTGAAGTGTATTTGTTTTTATTATATTTAAGTAACATTTTACACATTTAAGTTTAACTCACAGGGAGCGCTGCTGCCCGTTCTCTGGAGAGCTCCCTCGGTCGCCTCTTACGACCCCCATTACGGGAAAAGTTGGGCTGAGGTGGTGACACATGTATTCTCTGTGAGTTAAACCACAACACCACTGCGATCGCCAACCCGCCTGCCAAGCGTGGCGATTACTGGCATTGCACCCCAAATGACGGATCTCATTGGGGGAGGCCCTCGTCCAGCAGTGGACGTTATGTGGCTGATGATGAAGTAACTGTAGAGAACTCGGCCTTTTTGTACATATTTGTCACCTTGTAATATATTTGATACCTTTATACCTTTGATGGCTTTGTTTTTTATACGTTTTGTCAATATTTTTGGTTGTTAACATATTTTCACCACGTTTACTGAAAACCAGCGCCTTATTTATTTTAATATGAATTCGCAAAGTATCGCTGAGTTGCATAACCTATTACCCCCATCGCGCTTTTGCAATAAAACAACCTGGAGAAAGGCAAAACATCATCCATACCAGGTGGATACCATTTACGCGAACCAAACTGTTTGCGTCTACTTTCATAGTGCGAACCGCCAGGATGTGGAATGACTTGCCGAAGTCTGTGTTTCCTGCGCAATACAGTCTGAAGATCTTCAAGTCACTGGGGTAAATAGGTACATAATGAACAAGTGTACTCAATCGTAGACGACATCGCTGCTTAACATCAGGCAGGATTGTGGTCAAACGCTTGTTCATTGTGTTTAAAAAAAAGGAACATTGATTTTTCTTTCAGACTATGGCCCTTAATATGGTCTCTTATGAATGAAAAAAAAAAGCTCCATCGTGGGACTTGAGGGAGTTATAAAAGCGACGTGTAATGACTATTTAATGTAAGTTTGAAGGCAATGTACCTAATGTTATAAAAATAACCGACGGACACACCTCCCGGGAGCCACAGCGACGTGTATTAAGCCGATCAATCACGTTAGATCAATTTAGTAGACCGAATTTGACATTCCTGTCAGTTTTGTGTTATTTCATGATATTCGCGGTTGATTCGGTGATTTGGGCATATGGAGAGAATGGATGAAAGTCGATTGACGAAAGAGATTTATATGGGTGATGTAATGGGCCGGGTGAGTAGAGGGCGCCCCAGAAGGACATATACAGACCAGATTGGTGATGTCCTGGCCGAAGGTGGCGTGAAAAGTACTCGAAACCGAAGGTCATGTATGAAAAGATGTATGAATGTAGACGAAACGAAAGGGGTATGTCAGGACCATGACAAATAGAGATCTGTAGTATCTACCTACCCCTCTGGCAGACAGGCGTGAAGTGTATGTATGTATTCGCGGTTTATATATTCGAATTCTAGTACAGAAGGCAGATAAGGAGATAGGTAAAGATTGACCGCATGTGCATACTTACATATTTTATCAATTCCATGGGAAATTTTAATTGGCAAAAAAAAGTATGTAGTTTTTTTTTATGAAAAGAGTGAATTGACAATGTATTAAAGGTTTATTGACTATAAAAATATGATATTTATTTTATGTAAAACGTTATGAAAAAATGCAAAAAAGGTAAAATGCTCGAAAAAGTGCCACTTTTTAGTGAAACGGCCACGGTACAAATTATTTCTCAAAAATTTAGGCCAGTCCATAAAGTTACTATGATTCCAACAAATCAAATGTATTGTCTAGCGTTTAATTGTAGGGGTGTGTCATTAACACCCGTACATCATAGTCACACTACACGGGAAATAAATTCCCCATTATACCAGCTCTAATCGAATAACGATTTGCTTAATAAAGACATTAAAATTATGCAAATTATACGAATGGTATGTAGCCATAGTGTGTTGGAATAAACCGGTATAACTTGAGCTGGAATTCGTAGGACATATCAATAGAAAAGGAGATCAACATTTCCAACTGTACGGTGAACATGCTGTCACCGATTCTGTAAGAAAAAAAAAACATCACGTGTCCCTCTTTAGTTCAAAAATTGTTAAATAGTGTGTAAACTTCATCCTATTTCGCATTGTCGCCGACAAACGAACAAACACAATTTTCTAATTGTCATGTCCGTTCTTTTATAGTGAATCAGCGGCGTGCATAATTTGAATAAACGGTTTCGAACACTAATACCCTTCCAAATTTGAATTTCGCTGGCTGACGGTGGCGGTTTTGACGTCTTTATAACGCATTCGGTATAATGAGAAATTGGATATGCGTCAGTGGCCGCTTTCATATTCAAAATAAACAGAACAGTAATGTATCAATTTATTACGATTTGGTTGTAAATTAATCATCTGTCAGATGGTCGTATTGTATGTAGCGTTCTGGATTTGTGTTTGCAGTCGCGCAATGGAAGGGATTTTTAAAATATGTACCTACAGATACATAGCAGTTTAATCTATATATATGTATATATAAACTAGCTGTCCCGGAAAACTTTGTATTGCCATAATAAGTTGCCTTTGTACCCCGTGTATTGGGAGAAATACAACTGGTACATGAATAAAAAATAAATAGTAGCCGATTCGCAGACCTACTGAATACGCTATAATTGTTTTACATGAATTGATGTTCGTTAGTCTCTCTAAAACTCGAGAACGGCTGGACCGATTTGGCTGATTTTGGTTTTGAATCACACGTGGAAGTTCAGGGAAGGTTTAAAGGTGTATTTCATCCAATACACGGGGTACAAAGGCGACTTCCCATGGCAAAACAAATGTTTGCCGAGACAATTAGTCATTATTAAAAACCTTGTGTAAAGTTCTTAGAAACGTTGTTGGTTTCGTCAATATGAACAACTTTTACTATGGCCACAATGCTGGAAAATGAAAAAAAAACATCGCCTTACAAAATTGATTTTTTTTTTGCTGGGTGATGACATTTTTATTATATATTATATTTATATATTTTAATATTATTATTATCTATGAAGCATTTATTTTATTTTCATCTAGCTGATCCGACAAACGCTGTTTGCCAATATACATTATTAACAGTGTTTTTCTGCTATTATAGTAGTATTATACATATTGACCTTCCTGAAGGAGGTCATCTGTCTACTAAAGAAAACCGCAATAAAATCTGTTGCGTAGTTCTAAAGATGTAAGCATACATAGAAACAGACAGCGGGAGGAGACTTTGTTTTATACTATGTATTGATATTACATAGGGGTCCGATTATTTAAAAAAGCAATATTTTGTCCAGAATTGTTATCCAAAAAGTTTGTTATTCGAAACAAAACATTAAATAATACCAATTCCGTAACCCATTGGTAATAAGCCGATACTTTTAAGAAAGTTTTAACGATGTTTCCCAAATTAAAACAAGAAAAATATAATAAAAAATACGTCCTTAAAAATATCTCTCGAAATTCAACGAAAACAAACAGATAACGACCATCTATCGGGGAAAATATCAACGTAATAAAAATAAACAAATAGGGGGGCGGCCGAGAGCTATGGCGTCCGTCTGATCTTTCTAATATTATTAGTTTAGTAAATTGCGATATGATATCACCAATTCACCCGCGGCTCCCTTATAATATTGTCATAATCTTTAGTTATCTATTACACTGTTGTATTACGAATAAATTGAATAATTTTATTTCTGTGAGAATACATACATACATACACTTCACGCCTGTCTCTCAGAGGGGGAGGCAGAGACTACAGACCTCCATTTGTCTCGGTTCTGACATACCTCTTTCGCTTCATCTACATTCATACATCTTTTCATACATGACCGTTTCGAGTACTTTTCACGCCACCTTCCGCCAAGACATCACCATAGTGCGAAAAAATATATGTAAGTATTAATTTTTTACCAAATTAAAGTTACTCAAATCGTCGTTTTTTTGTGTTTGTTATCTGTAACAGTACAAATAACAAAACATGTCAAAACACAGTCTGCTGTGTGAAACGATTTTAATAATTATTTATATTATTTTATGAAATCTGGAGCTTGTTGTGTGATACCGTTTAAATTTGGTTCAATGGGGAAGAAAACTTATGAACTAATGGCGCTAGTACGTATAGCTTGAGCCAAAACAACACGATTGGTTAATCTTACAAATATTATAAATGGGAAATTGAGTTTGTTTGTTCCGCTTTCACGCCGTAACTACTGAACCGATTGCTTTGAAATTTTGCAGACCTGTATTTAGAAGTCCGATTTAAATAATAGGGTACTTTTTATCCCAGCAAAAATTGATATTCTCGAGGGAAAACAAAAATATTCCCCGAAGAAATATTTAACCGAAGTCCACGCGGGCGAAGCTGCGGGCGGAAAGCTAGTCAATAATAATTGTCACTACAAGTTCATGTGACAGATTGCCTCACTGTCATTGGTTCATATGTGTCAAGCGTACGAAGCGCCATCTACATCCAGTTTCGCGTTTTCTTCCCTATTCTGACTGTGGAATACATGAGAAAACAACAAAAGTCAATTTTCATACTTGAAATAGGTTCTTTTTAGTCGACTTCAAAAAACCAATCTTACTCAATTCGACCATATTACCTATATGCTTTTCAGTGGCGTGCATACCATATAGGCAAAAAGACAATAATATAATAAAGAAGAATAATAAAGTTGTTGCGCCGACCCCACCTAGTGTGGGATAAGGGCAGGAAAATGATTAAAGTTGTTGCTAGATCTTTTTTTTCTTGTACTAAATTCGTCTGTATGTATAATATTTTTATGTATGTACGCGTATAACTTCGTCGTTTATGTTTTTTTTTTGACGTGAAAATTAGTTTTATAACTCGATACTGCGGTCAGCATGCACGAAAAATATGACGTCATAGTCCCGTTCCGCAAGCGAGTGTACTACTACTACTGCAATGGTTCACATTGTCACGCCAGACTACCGTCCGTATACGGTATTTACAACCATTTTTTTTTTTGTTGAACAAAAGTTATTTCCTAGGTCCCATAAAAAGGAAATCAGAGTTTGATGATAGCAGACAAGATAAATGGAGGGGAATAAAAAAAATGTATGGGCGGGCGGCTGGTTATGATCGTATTAAAAGGAACACAACAAAACCCCTTATAACATTAGTACTTTTATTTTATTTATTAAGGGCAACCAACAAGGACTTACTCTAAATATTACATAAGCACAACACAGTACAAAAAAGGTAAGTGCAGCCTTAATAATAGGCTACCACAGAAAGCAAATAACTTTATACAAAAACAACAAACACACCATAATTACAAAACACAGATGAAACAATTATATCAATACACAGTAAAAAATAACGTTACGTACAAAAAAAAGTATAGTAAAAAAAATCTAGGAAATACTACAACTATGGCCTACACTGGGCATTTAATTTACGTTTAAAAGCCAGTAGAGAGAGAGTACTTGCTAGATTCGTGACCAATTTCAATCCAACCTCCCCTTCCTCGTGTTCACAAAATATCTAATGTCTCAATTAATGCGAAATAGCAACATCGCCATTTCATGGGAACACAATTCACCACCGCAGAAAAGGCAATCAGCCGTGAAATATAGTATAAAAACTGATTTAGTAGCCCATGGCCGTAAAGAGTAGACGCCAACGTCCACAGATTACATGACGTCACACCGCCACGCGCCGCGCGCGCGCCAAAACGCAGACTGACAACTAAACAAACAACATGGCCGCCGATAAAAAAATCAAATCCAAATTAATTTCGTATCTTAACTAGCGATTGTTTATTAAACTACGGAGTGGTTTTGTGCAAACATAATTTTGGTAATTGCACTTGTTTAGGGTCTCGAGAGCGGTTTTTTTTTATTCGTGTTTGATCAGCAAAGATGTTTAGTTTTAGGGGAGTCTAGGGCTCTTGTGTAAATGTTTAGATGGTAATTGAATTAAGTAGGGACCAGTCAAAGTACTCTCGCTCCGGGATTGCTTTGACTGGTTGTTTGAACAAAGCGATTGTGATGAAGTTGGTAAATTCTTACATTACTTATAAGTAATTTTAAGTCAACAAAAGTGTTTCTGCAGTTCGTTGATATTAATACATTAAGTAGGTACCCACTGTAAAGTGAATTGTATATAAAACAGTTTGATATATTTAATATAAATGAAAATCACAAAACTAGATAAAAATATCAAATAGACATTCCAATGGAAACTTTACTTTTTTTTTACTCCACAAGTCAGTATTGTTGATGTACTTTTACTCTGCTTCTATGGTCTACATTCACTGTAGACTTCGGCGTAGTCTGTAATCTGTATACAACTATGGCGACAATGTGAAAAGTAAAAAAAAATCTATCCCCCACATAAAACCTCCCTAGGCAAAAACATTTATGGACATGAAAAACGCAATTTCGCATTGCCAAAGTTCATTTTGACGAGCCCAACAACGTTTCTAAGGCCATTGCTCGGGGTAATTTTACATGCAGAGAAAAATCTTCTAACACCTTCATTAAGATAAAAAGTATCATCATTTGTTTATTAGAAGCTATCCCACATTTCAGCACAGCGAGCGAGAGATATTGATTGAAAAAAAAAATTATAAGTATAATCATTATTTATTATTTAATACTTTATTGCACTAAAGGTACGAAGGATGGACTTAATACTAAAGTATTCTCTACCAGTCGACCTCACAACATGGGAAAACATAAGTGCGGGTCAGTATTATTTTAAAGTACAATACAAAACAATACAGGGTGTAGTTAGTACAAATCTAAATGTAAATGAACAAAGGGTTTTCCATTTTTCGGCGTTGTAGTCACAAATACGTTTCTATGTCCAATGCTCGGGGTCCATTTACACGCCATACACAAAAGTACATCAAGCAATTTTACACCAATTAAAATCATATCCCACACATCGCACGCGGAAGCGAAATGGCCCAAAAATAGTGCGGCGCGAATTCGTAAACGATCTTACGCCTAACGTCGCACCGCTCCGCTGGACACCGCCCCGCATCGCTGGGCGCGGCGCGACGCGGCGTTCTCTCCTCGGCTATTAATTTACATACTAATTCATCTTGTAATTAAATACGGTACGAATTGCTATCTCAGCCCGCCATAATCCTTTCGGTTCGTTCGGTTGAACCGATTCTGTTCGGGACAGATTTGTGGGGATGCGTCCGCGTGGATTTTCTGCGACGTGTTTCCAATGGGAATTTTTCATCAAAATTAGGTAGGTACACGGTGTGACAGGTTTAGAATATAAAACGCAATCTATATATATAAAAGAAAGTCGTGTTAGTTACTCCACTTATAACTCAAGAACAGCTGAACCGATTTGGTAGAAAATTGGTGGGGAGGTAGCTTAGAACCGGGAGACGGACATAGGACACTTTTTACCCCGATCCTGTTGGACGCGTCGCTATATAGAGGTGTTATAATTTGTATGAAATGCTGAAACTACGCGAATGAAATCGCGGGGCGTCCACTAGTTTTGAATAAATTATGAATGAATTCAGTTTTTGTAAAATATATTACATTACTAGTATTTTAATAAACATGCAAAATTAAGGATACAAAATGTCTGTGATCTGAAACATAATTCGTATTTTAGAATTAGATTACTTTTGTATGGAGGGAGGGTAAGAACATAAAAAAACAATTTAATTCTAAAGAAACTCTACTCTGGTGTAAAACTCCACCATCACATCTAAATATCTTTATAGCACTGTTCACGCTACACTCGCAACTATATCACAAGTAGGCTCGCACGTTGCCAGAGAATAGCCCATCATATACCAAGAGGCATAACTGCCTGAGCTTGGTTAACGGTGGGCATGTCCCTGAAAATGAATAATTATAAAAACAAGACTCGATTGGTATAAATTGTATTACCTGTGTGTTGACGGCGAGTAGAATATACGTCCCCACCCCAGCTCAACTTCTCCCGTCGTGGGGGTCGCGGCGAGGATCGAGGAACTCTCCATAGGAGGATTATCAGCGCTCTCTGTGAGTTAAACTACAACACCACTGCGATCGCCAACCCGCCTGCCGAGCGTGACGATTATTGGCATTTCACCCCAAATGAGCGTCTGTGGTCCAGTTGGTCGGATCCTTGACTTGTAACCGGAAGGGTGGATTCGAGCCCGGCTACTGGACGTGTACCAATGGGATTCTTTTTCAGAGCCCATGTACGCAACGCAACGCTCGCATGGTCAAAGTCAAGTCAAAGTAAAAGCGTTTATTTTTCATCTTAATAAGTGCTATAACATACAGATATACAGTAGCATAACACAAAGCTTGATGAACGTCATTTATGACTTTAAAACAAAAGTAATCGTCCCGGTTCGAATTAATTTCTTTTACTGGCCAGAAAAACCGGGAAGAAACTGGCATCTTTTCAAATCGCCAAGGCTTACTGCTAAGTATACTTAACATAAATATGACTTAATACTCATTTAACAAATGCTTGATGGCCGGATGCATGCCTGATTGGTGAACAGCTCAAGGGCACTAAATGATATTAACATTAAATAAAACAAGAGTTCCCCTGTGGGTTATGTAACTAAACCCCTCAGAACATGCAAGCAACCACCCAGCTCATTACCAACATTAGTGATGTGGAATGTTTAGCCTTAAATGTCTTAATAATTATGTTTTACATCAATACGAGCTGACATGTTTGTCCATGCATTATCATCATGTAGGTAAACATCAACCCTGTAGTATGCCTTACTAATTAACTGTTTCTTTACAATTGACTTAAATTTTTCCTCAGACAACTCAGTTATTTCCTTGGGCAGTTTGTTATAAAATTTAATAGCAAGTCCTAAGAAGCACTTGCTAGTTTTGCTGAGGCGACTAAAAGGCTGATAAATCCTACACTTATTTCGATGTGTATGTATGTATGTATGTATGATATAGGTATATGTTTTATCTACACACATCAAAAGTGTCTAGGGATCAAGAACATTTTTAGCTCTAAAAAAATATCAAATTTATTTAAATCGTAGCTCCATCGAAGACCTTATCGATGCTTAACATCAGGCAGGATGGTGGTCAAACGCTTGTGCATAGTGTTAAAAAAAATCTAATCGAATCTTCTGGATTGGTCTCCTACCTAATTCCCCGTGCCTGTATCAATGACTTATCACCACATTTTAAATAAATTATGAATTAATTCAGTTTTTGTAAAATATATTCTTGATTGCAATCTTCTAAAATGTACTAGATCCCTAGACACTTTTAATGTGTGTATATTGCTTGAATGATCCCGGCATTCTGTATATTTCCTAGGCATTGTAGATATTTATTTTATTTTATTTATTTATTTTATATTGTATATCATCATCATCATCAGCCCCTATTTGTCCACTGCTGGACTTAGGCCTCTCCAATTGCACGCCACTGTGATTTTTTCTACAAAAATATACAATTTTATATAAAGGAGTGGAAGAGAACGGATTTGTAAGAAGGCTATAACCACGAGAATACTTGAGAATTTACTTAAAAATCAACTAATTATTTCTTGTCTATTGTTTTTATTTTATTTTGTATTTATTTATTTTTTGTGTTAGGTACTGCGTGTTTCATGTGATCTAAATTTTCTAAGATTTTTTTATTAATCAATCAAATCCGAAACAATTAAGTACTGAATTTTCTATCAATATGGAATTAGAACAAGATATGATTTTATTGTAAAAACAATAGTTCTAACGTTACGTAACGTTCTAGTTTATTGCCGCCATATCTGTATCTATACTTCATGCCCTTAATAATGTAACTAGGTAGGTATGTTAAATAAAAAAAATCTGCCCTAAAAATCAACATAACATTTTAACTTAAAATTATTGACCATATACCATAAACTAACAGTTCCAAATAAAGGACAAAACACAGAAACGTAGTTTGAAACTTACATAACTAAACACCGACGGAAAAAAAACAACAATTAAAACATTAAAAGAAAAAACAGACAATAAATAATAACAAAATACATTTCAACTAGCGTTTGACCACCATCCTTCCTGATGCAGCGATATGGTCTACGATGGAGCACACTTGTTCATTAGGTACCTATTCACCCGCAACTTGAAGACCTTCAGACTGTACTGCGCAGGAAACACAGACCCCGGCAGGTCATTCCACATCCTGGCGGTTCACACTACGAAAGTAGACACAAACCGTTTGGTTCGCGTAAATGGTATATCCACCTGGCATGGATGACGTGTTGCCGTTCTCCTGTTTGTCCTATTGAGCGCGACGGGGGGATTAGGTTACGCAATTCCGCAGCACACTCTCCGAAATACACCAATAAAATAAAAAAAATAAATAAATACACTTCACGCCTTTTAATCCCAAAGCGGGGTAGGCAGAGGCACTTGCTAGAGCAAATGTCCACGGTTCACCAAGATTATTTAACTCAACGTGACAGGGGGTGAGCCCATCGCCGTTATAGGGTTCACACACCTTTTGGTGTGCGGGTTTTCGTCACGATGTTGTCCTTCACCGTACGAGCGTTGCGTTGCGTACATAGACTCTGAAAAAGAGTTCCATTGGTACACGTCCAGTAGCCGGACTCGGACCTCTCGGTTACAAGTCAAGTATCCGACCAACTGGACCACAGACGCGTCCGAAATGCACCAGTACTAGTAATTAGTAGGGACGCGAAGAAGAAGGGCCCCAGTAGAGTGAGAGCTATTTGCTGCAGCGCGGCAGCTCGGGCCCGGCCTCGCGCTACTGACCCAAAAACCCCGGCGGTTCAAGGCGCCGGCCTATTGATCCCGCACCAGGTGATCGCAAACACTCGCACGCTATTGACCCGCTCTGATATACAAATACTGTGTCCCAGAACACGGCAATTTGTGTTGACGGCTCGTGGATTTTTAACCGACACAAAGAAAATGGCGATGGGCTCACCCACTGTCGCGTTGGGTTAAATACGCTTGGTGAACGCTTGGGTATTTGCTTTAGCAAGTGCCTCTGCCTACCCCGCTTTGGGATTAAAGGCGTGAAGTGTATTTATTTTTTTTTCCAAAAAAAAACGAAGGTGGTTCTCCAGTCTTCGCGTATGTATTTTTGTTTATGACTACGTGTAGCATTTTGTTGAGTAGTTCAATTTTGGTGATTGTTGAAAGAAATACGTGTTTTCTTTTCTGATTTTTTGGGCAGATTGTTTTCAGAAACGTCTGTAGTGCAGTTGGTCGGATACTTGACTTGTAACCGGGAGGTCGCGGGTTCGAGTCCGGCTACTGGACGTGTACCAATGGGACTCTTTTTCAGAGCCTATGTACGCAACGCAACGCTCGTATGGTGGAGGACAACATCGTGATGAAACCCGCACACCACAAGGTGTGTGAACCCTATAACGGCGATGGGCTCACCCCCTGTCATGTTGGGTTAAATACGCTTGGTGAACCGTGGGCATTTGCTTATTAAGCAAGTTCCTCTGCCTACCCCGTTTTGGGATTAAAAGGCGTGAAGTGTATTTATTTTATTTATATTTTTTATGATTATTTTCCAACTTTTACCAAAAAAAGTTTGTTCCAATTACACCTCATTCATGATTTGACTGTTTCATAAATAATGTTCACTCATTATCACCAGCCACATGACTGTCCACTGCTGGGCGAGGGCCTATAAATATTTTTTAGTATTAAACTGAAACTGTCATCAGCAACAAAAAAAAACATCAACACCAGTTCATGAACATAAAATAACGACCAAGTATAAAATAAAATAATATATACTGTCTAATTGAGACAAAAAAATAATTTTTATAAGTCGCTGAAAAACCAAATTGTATTTCTTAAAAAAAATAGACCAAAATAAACTGATCAGGGATCAAACAAAAATAGAGTGTAGAGCAGCTATATTACCCGGATAGGCTAGCTCTTAGTATCTAAATTTAACATTTCCAACCAATAATAGTACAGGAACAAGGAAAATGATGAGTATGAATGTGGAAGGATACAAGGGAAGAGGGATACCAAAGAAGGTATGGATGGACTGTGTGAACAATGATATGTGCGTGAAAGGTGTAACTGCAGAGATGACGAATGACAGAGATGAATGGCGAAAAGAAACATGTTGCGCCGACCCCACAGTACAGGAGTATTATTTATTATCATCTGATTCAAACAACAATAATTCTGTCACAGATCACGTAAATAAATTGTACACTCCATTCCAGCATACAAACAAACGCAATGCAAAACCAACAGTGGGAACTAGTGTTGTAGATCCATGGTTTATCGATAATTGAAGCAGAGCCGATAATATCGAAAAATTATCGACAGTAAGTATTTCAGGTTTATTTATATTCCTACTAATAAATACGGTATAACTATTCCCCAGTAACTTAACTTGGCAGTTCTATGTCCAATACGCAATAACCAATTTCAATAGGACTTTGACATATTAAGTTTAAGTTGCACCGAGTATAAAACTAAAGATATTAAAGTATTCAGTTACATTTTTAAGAAACGCAGTCTTACATACATCATTACATAGTATAAAGTCCAAAATCCATTTAAAGGCTGGATGATGGCTCGCAAGCCGATTTAAGCCTGACAGCCAGAATAATAAGGGTAAAGGGATATCGGTAATGGTCAGCCCATTTCCTACCAAACTGTTTCGCACCCCTGATATCATTTTGCAAAAATACTGATGATAGGTTATTTGTTCCAGAATGGAACTGGAACTCATTGAGGAGGATAGTTACTAATATTTAGAAGGCGACGGCCGCCACTGCTGGTGGTGCCCCGCGGCCGCACTAACCTCCTCAATAACCCCCTTACCAATAAATGCGTTGTCACTTATACAACGTTTATCACAGGTCTACCTGTGTGGTAATAACCAGTTCAGGTTATTCCGTATTTGACATACAACTGACAAGTTAAGTTGAGCTTTGTGTATCTTCGAAATAGCAAATCCGCTATTATTAGTAAGGCCATAAGTCCCCGATCATTCGAGCACTTACTACCTACACTGAACGTAATAGCCAACGATATGGATTTATTTGGTGTAGTGGTCAGCATGTCTGCCTCTGCTCCGTAGGAACGTGGGTTCGTTTCCCAACGCTGGCAGGTATTAAGGTGATGAGTTTTTAAATACTTGTTGGATATGTCGGGGTGTTTTATTTATATAAGTATGTATTTAAGTAAATATATTTCGTTGTCTGATTTCCATAACACAAGTGCTTTGGCTACTTAACTTGGGTTGAAGGCAATGTGTGTGTTCTTGTAAACTATTTATTTATTTATTATTTATTAGTTGTACATTGAATGAATTCGAAAAAGCTACTCGCTTTATTTTATGCTACAAAATGTAATTTGAATTAATCTGTATTCTATTTACTACTATTTTCTATTGTTTTCCTATTTAATTTTTAAGCTTATGTAAATATTTAAGTTCCTATTAGTTTAATTAATTATTTTAAGAAACAATATCGCAATAGGGCAACGTGTAATGGTATTGTATTAAACGTTAATCATCATCATCATCATCAGCCCATACTTGTCCACTGCTGGACATAGGCCTCTCCAATTGCACACCACTGTGATCTGTTTTCGGCTTACGTTAATAAATAAAAAAAATAGTCTGGGAAGAAATGGACATTCTTATTTTGTAAAATACTATCGATAAAGGTTTATTACATCATTTGGTTGCATTTACTGGTATAATTAAGATTTCTTAAGTACCCTAGAATACGTAAGTAAAATTCAAGCAGCCATCTTTTGTTCAAAACATTCCATCATATTCAAAGAAGAATGAAGTCAACTAAAAGAAATGTCACCAGTTTTTTTTTCTTTTTTTTAATCACTATGAACAAGCGTTTGACCACCATCCTGCCTGATGTTAAGCAGCGATGTGGTCTACGATGGAGCACACTAATAAGCACAATATGGATACAACACTAGTTCGAGAACACAAACGCATGCGCCCGCTGTCCCAGCTGCAATCTCCAGCCTCCAGCTGCATCGGTGTTTACATCTGGGGAGCCTTGCCCCACTGACCCGCACCGGTTCAAGGTCGGGATGCAGGTGTGCCAGATGCGCCGCCGGCCGGAATTTTTGGTGGTGACGGGGAAGAGAGATATTTTGTTTGGGAATTATTTTGTCGCTCATGCTTAGTGAAGGTCGCGTCGCTGATTCGTTGGCAGTAGATTTTTTTGTGGATGCATGTGTTTCTAAATGTATTCTAAATTATTACCTATGTATTATCTTCTCTTACTAATATTACAAATGGGAAAGTGAGTTTGTTTGTTTGCTCCGCTTTCACGCCGTACTGCTACTGAACCGATTGCTTTGAAATTTTGCAGACGTATAGTTAGAAGTCCGGTTTAAATAATAAGGTACTTTTTATCCCGGAAAAAATAATATTCCCGAGGAGCGAAAAAAACATGGGAAATGTGAAAAAAACGGGGAAAATTTTTCATCCTTTCTGCACCTCCGTTGCGTGCGCTGCGAAAACGGTTCAAGATAGCAAAAATATATGTATGAAAGAATTATTCCTCTTGAAAGGATCTAAAAAAATGTCCATGACAGTATATATTTTTGAAGATTAACTTACTAGAACTGCTTTTAGGGCAATCAAATTTGGCCGAAATGAATGCAATATTTGTCATCGCTATTATACAAAAATGAATTGATGTTCGTTAGTCTCGCGAAAACTCGAGAACGGCTGGACCGATTTGGTGCAGTACAGTCTGAAGTTCTTCAAATCACTGGGGTGAATAGGTACCTAATGAACAAGTGTGCTCCATCGTAGTCCACATCGCTGCTTAACATCAGGCAGGATGCTGTAGTAGTGCCCGTTGAAGTGACCGAGTAGTCCGCCGGATCCGGCGGTGGCGGGTTGCAGTTGAGATGGTGGGGGTCTCCCACCTACCACGGTCCGCACGTTCGGTTACACGCAGAGCGTATGTCTCCGACAGCGATGCTAGAGTGATGCAAGTACACTCAGGAGCAATGAAATCGAGTCAGTTTATTATTGTAACCAGTTGAGGAGGTTAGGATCAAAACGTATTAATTTAGGTGTAACCAAATTATATGAAAAAAGGGGAAAACTTATACTACTCTTAGGCCCTTTTCTTATAAACCATAAACAATCCATTCCCTTGTACATATACATGAAATCTATTATTTCTCAAAAAAATAAAAAAAATAGTACAATGGTAGTGAAGTTATATATTTGAAAATGTACGAAAATCCTTAGGGGAAGAAAAGTAAATTAATACGTTTTGATTCTAACCTCCTCAGTTGTA
>SJJU01012460.1:0-19560 GCA_012932125.1 Conopomorpha cramerella
AAAGTGTCTAGGGATCAAGTACATTTTAGAAGATTGCAATCAAGAATATATTTTACAAAAACTGAATTCATTCATAATTTATTCGAAATGTGGTGATAAGTCATTGATACAGGTATGGGGAATTAGGTAGGAGACCAATCCAGAAGATTAGATTTGATTTAAACAAATTGGATTTATTTAGAGCTAAAAATGTTCTTGATCCCTAGACACTTTTGATGTGTGCATATTACTTTTAGTGGACTGTCGCCTATCTTGCTCCGCTGCTACTACCAGAGTGCCCTTGTCGAGTGCTCATCTCTGCAATCTCTTATACTCATCCCGGAAGTGACACCACTACTGCCAATAACCGGAACAGTGCTTATACAACGTGATATATGAATAAGCGTTACAACCATTCTACACCAGGTGTGTGTTCGTGAGTACTATCAAAAAAATATTTAACCAATATTTCAGAAATTATTATTTTACTTACTTAGTACCATCATAAAACAATATGGAAAGATGCATTTTGTATAGGCTTCAATTATTTTTAATAATTATGTTAATGGCGCTTTATGTGAAAAACTCGCAACTCATATTTTGTAACATTTTGAAGTTAACGTTAAAATAACAAATACTTGCTCAAGGGATACCGACGATATTAAAAGGGCATTAATACCGCATGTGGTATCATGTAAGGGTAGATACTGTAATTTTAAATACATAAATACATTTTGTGTTTTTTCTAGAAATTTGGATTATTTTCTAACTCCGCCCGGCGCGGGTCTAGGGCGCGACGACGCGCTTCGAGGTTGGTAGGTTACAACGAGTAGGTAACTAACTTTCTGTCTCGATACACTCGGTAGAACTACTCAGTCTTTCATGGTGGACGCCACACAGTGGCATGCACTGGCTTTTACGACAAGGCAGGCAGTAATCCCCAAGGATTGACACCTATTTGTAGGCAACTTGTCTTTACGAAATATAGGTACCTACCTCTACTCACCCACAAAACACAGGGCCTTCGTTAGCCTTTGTCATGAGTACAACAAAAAAGGATCTACCAATAACTCTATTACTAGGTCGGGTAACCAAAATACTAAGGTAGGCAGTGTCTTTTTGCCTATATGGTGTACACGCCACTGAGGCCACGCAACTCTAGCGCCAATGACACTTGCTAAAATGTTGTTGCTTCTTTTAAATCCCAACAGATGGCGCCACAAGAATGAATTAACCCTCTTACCCATTTATTAAAATAACTTGACATTTTCCTACAATTCAATGTTATAAAACCTAACCGCCACTTCAGTATACTGTTTTATAACAGTATACTGAATGATACCATCATCCATGCGCTCATTTGCTTCGACAACTGAATATTTAATTCATCATCATCATCAGCCTAAAATAAAACACATTTATATTGTCGTCACATTAATTAATTGTGTTTAACTATTCCAATAGCTTACCTGATGCAAATCACCATCAGTGAGCGCCCTAACAGCGACATCTAGCGGCGTCCGGGAGACGCCGCGACCCCGCATGCCGGCGCACGCGGCCGCCGCCGCGGACAGCTCGCGCCGGCGGCCGGTGGGACACGTGAACAGCACCCAACCGCCCAGCAAGTCGAACCACGAGTCGTACTTGTCCCGAATTGACTCCCAGCTCGAGTAATCGCCGATTAGGAGCTGGGAAATTGCATTATTTATTACCATCCTTTGCGTTACAAATATATCGTAACAACACGTGTTGTTACAACACTCTTGTCAGAATGTGCCGTCTCTACGACGAATTTAACCACGTTTTGGATATATTTGATAGTAAAGCAACAGCGTAAAACTACTCATTCTGTAATTCCTACACGATGTCTAACTATTTACCTGTGTATATGTCTTGTTTAAAATGTATATTCTAGATCAGTCAGTTGATTACTTACAGAATTAATTATTTTAACCTTATACTTAATGCACGCCACGCTTACATGTTTCAAGTTTCATCAAGTTTAACATGCTTTCTTTATTTAAAGTTTGATTAATAATAATTAGCTATAAGCCCGTTACGTAAGCATGAATAAGCAGTTGGTCGAAAACGTGGTCAAGCTGTTGTGATGATGCTTACTGTGTCATTACGACATCATTAACGTTAAGTTGTTATAATATACTAGTGGACTCGACAGACATTCTGTCTTAACTATTAATATGAATATAAAATTAGTATAACCTCCAGGTTGGCCTGTGCCCAGCAGTGGATGTCAAGAAATATAAACTATCAGCACACGAACACGAAATTTATATCTCTCAAATTGGACGAAATTACATATAAATGCTAACTTTTGTGAATATCGGTAGCCTTGGTGAAGAGTTTGTTGGGAACAAATATCATGACACTGGACTTTTATAAATTAAGATTGAGTAGTAAATAAATTGAAACAAAAATCAACTTTAACTAGCAAAATATTAACTATTGTTATTACTAACAAAAAGTTAAAACATTGACTAAATAGTTACAGTATCACAACTTAGACAAGTTTGTGCGTATTTTGCATATTGTTCAGTTAGAACAAAAGTGAGGCAATTCAAAATGTTTCATTTTATAAAAAAATTTACCTTAACATAAAAAAGAGAAATGCGAAAAGTATTAGTGCAGTCTGGACAAAAGCGAGAGCGACGCCTAAAAGGGACGGCTATAACTGACCTAAGCTTATAAAAGTAAAGGATAATGAAGTGTTGAAGGGTATTCACTGGAATACTCATTCTAAAACGTCATCATGCCAACCACTCATTTGCTTATAGTTCTCCGACTGATTGCAGAAAAAAAAAAACCTTAACATAGACATAAGAAACTTAAAATGCGAAAGCAGTATATTTTGTATTGGACCCTTTTTGTTCTAACTACATATGCAATATGTTTGCCCAACTTCTAAGACCTTCACAAGCAGTTTACCCACATTGCTCTATTGTTATAAATACCATAGTAACACTTTGTGGTTTCCTCATGGGTGGCATTGTCAGAACTCAATGAAATTGACGTGTTCCTCTTGCTTCTTCTACATGAATACTTACTCTGGTAATAAGCTCCAACTGTGGTTGCGAAGCAAGACTACCGCTGCTCAGCTTGGATCTACATTCAGCCTGCCAGTGCTTCCATGATATAGTGAACTCTCCCGATGATATACCGCCATACACCTGAGAAAAGCATTTTCTAGGTCAAAAGTTGTCAGTAAAGAACATTTTCAAAATATAATGTTTTTATATGCTCAGAACTAATGTTTTTTTTTGCAGCATAGGACTTCGAATTGCAGAAACACCCTGTATCATCTACATCTATGTACATTTACATTAAAAAGTCCAACTGTTCACATTTATAAAACTCATATTTACAAGTATATTAGAATCATCCACGACATAAATATAAAGTCCCCTCACGCTGTCTGTCTCTATGTATGTTTATATCTTTATACATATGCAACTGATTTTGATGCAATTTCCTTTAGTAAGTAAAAATGTATAGGTATTGGCAAAACAATATTTGCTGGGTAAGCTAGTTATAAAATAAAAAATAAACTAGAGGAACTTTTGACCAGCGACAATAAAAATGGGTTAATAATTTTTGACAAAAATTGTAAAGAAATGCACAACACTTACACTATAAACAGGCATTGTCCTCAAAGCATTGTCAACTAATCTGAACTCATTGGTCTCGGAGGCTGTGTGAAGTTTAAGTAAAGCTCTTGACACATCTATCCTCCCCTGCACAATCATACCAACAACCGTGTCCCAATACTCGGGATTCTCTTCCGAACCTTTCTCACAGTTCTCAAGGAAACCAGCTGCAGTCTGTTCATGGCAAGGAAAGTGGAATCGGACCCACTCAAGTAAATATGGCAATACAACATCACCGGGAATGTTATCAATGTATAGTATCTCACACAAATGCCATATGCACTCTATGGAATAAAAAATTGTGATATATGAGAGAAGCTCATTCTTCTCCAGGTTGTCGCTGGCAGTGTTGGCAGCTTCTTGTAAATTTTCTATACACACTCTTACTATAGACCTGTACTGACGAGATATCTTCACATATTCCACTTGGTTGTCTGTATTCTTCAGTTCCTCAGCCATAGTTTGTAGGGAAGTGAATGTTCCATTTGATTCGTTAACTAGTTTTCGTACTATAGGTGTAAAAAGCATAATATCTTGCCGTATGTTTACAATACAATTATCTGCAATTCCTTCACCGGGTTGACTTATTTTTTGACTTCGAGGATATACGCCTAATTGATTACCACGCCGCCATACTGCAGCAATATGTTTTTCGAAACATTTATTAGGTAATGCCTGAAATTAGAAGTAAAAATATCAGTATACGGTCGTACGTTAAATACAATATAACCTACAAATTGTATCTATACTTACAAAAGTTTTGGCGTTATTGAGACTGATGGGTGTGCTTTCGCCTAGTGCGAAGGAATTCGCAGACAAAGAAGATCCCGGAATATTCATATTTATCTGATTATGATATGAAACAATTTAAAATTGTAAAAACGGCGGCGACGGTTCACAACACAACAAACGCTCGCTCACCGATTTTTTTAAGACGACTGACATCTGAGATTGACATAAAATGTAACATTGACGTCTTTCTTCAAAATTTACTGACTATTTGATAGTGTTTACACCAAAAAAAAAGTATGTGGATAGCTAGGACACTTGTATACAGTACTTTATTTAAGAAATTAAAGTTAAACTTCCGGTCATAACGAGATACAGTTATTATAATTTCACACAATTTGGAAAGTTTAATGAAAGTAACGTTACATCTAATAAACATAATAATTTAAACATACTGTAAAGTATTTTACACGAGTTCCTAAAAATTTAATATCATATGATGATAATGTTTTGACCGGACAAGCTGATGGATGGAGGACATGTTGATTTCGTCCCTTGAAATTTTGTCATGTCAATTCGTCAAAAAGTGTTTTTAGTCCGGTGTAAACACAAATCATTAGAAAATATTTGTCCCCATAAATTTCAAATAGTGTTGTTATAGCGTGTGTATTATGTGTGAATTATTTTGACGGGATTAAAACCAGGCCAAAGAAAACATATTTGGTAAGTGTTTGCATCGTATTGCCTGTCACCAACACTTTCTGTGGAAACTGGAACATTGGAGCGCAGTGTTTTGCTGAGACCTTCGCTTAATTTGTCGGTCACCGCTGACCGAGGGAAGCCGTGCGCGGTGTAATCCTCTAGCGGCTATCAGCTTGTAGAACGTCCAACAAGGCGAGCAGGCTCAGTCAGCTCTTTGTACGGCGCGAGGAAGGTTCTTATTCTCTTAGTTCGATGACATTGTGTATTCGCAAATCGCGACCGTGACGTCATGTGATTGTGAGTGCAAGAACCCGAGTTGTAACAGAAAGTGTTGTTGATAGTGTTCATTTATCTGTGTGATAAAATATTTATCAGCTGTATGTGTAGTTGATGTTTAGTCTATGCAGTATTTTCGGGGTGTGTAGTTTGTTGTCGAGAGTGTGCTACGTATCTACATCCTAATTTAATTAGGATTAGATTTTTGTAAGTACCCTTCTAGTATCCTTCAGTATTTGGCTACCTATTTTTTATATAGACTGCTAGAATCACTTGGAACATCTTCATCTATCTTATCTAACTCTTTGTACACCACATTATATCCAGCGCACATTGTGTTATCACAGTATGTAAACCAACCATTATCTATTGTATAGGTTAATTTAATGTATTAATAATTATATTCAAATGTTCTGATAGTATTGATACAAAAAACACAACTTTATTACTTACAGTGATTAGGTTTAGATATGAACTCTAAACAAATATAGAAACTTTGGGAATTGTGTAGTATAATTTTGGCCTTATTGACATACACAAAAACCTATCTAAGTATTGTATTTGTCCTTGAAATACAAAAATAAATAAGATACAATTCCATTAAAAGAGTCAGGGCTAAGGCTTCACAGGTTAATTTTGTGTACACAGAATCTTACATACACAAGACATATAACGCGCTGCGATTTGTTGAAACTAGCTGAGTCGCACAAAGCGTGACATCACAGCCAATCAGAGCGCGTATTTGTTCTATGTCATGTCTTTCTTGAGGCGCGTGCTAGGCCTGCTGTAGTTAAACTAATAAAGATGAAATTAATTAAAATTAAGACTATCCTCCTGATTTGAGTAACTAGAGCTTACTTATTTTAGAGATTCATTTTACATTTTGCTAGATACATCTAACACTTTTGAAAAGATAACTTTGAAAATATTAGTAAACTGCAAACAATTGAAATTTTGCTCTGTAAAATGAAGTTAAAACAGACAATACCTATTAGCAAACCTTGTAAGATTATTCTGCCGTGAAGGTTCTAGTTTTTTATTTTATTTAAAATGACCTTCTTATTCAACTGTCTTCATATAATTCTGAATTCATTTTATTATGTTGTGGCAGGTTTCCTGATAATCTCTCATTGAAAATGCTACAATTTGAGACAACAATGAGTGGTTCCTCACATAAGAATATTATGCTCTCTATTGTAAATCTTTTATCCACCAATGACATAATCCATTCAGAATAGAATTTAAAACCATTAAACAATATTTACCATCTGTTGGTGTAAGGGTTAGTTATGAGATGCAGCACTGATGAAATTGGGCAGCCAATCTTGTAGTATCTTGTACCAACTATTGGTACATTTCACCAGACATTCCATAAGAAATTTGCCACACTAATTCTATGTGCAACGCTGATTTCGTTACTTATATTTCACATCCTTAGTGTAAAGCAGCAATGCACATAGTTTTCCACTGCAATGTCAGAGCGATGCAACATGACAGTATAGCAGACTAGACATAACCCAGATCACTAGACTCACGTCAAACATGTTGTAGTGTGAATGTTTGGGCGATGGAAACATAGAGCAATGCAGTGCAAAGTATTATGTCTTATTTAACTCTGTCACTGCCACAGCTCAAGAAGTCAATAACAATGTATCTTTTGCTTTGTCTAGTTTTCTGACAGCAATACCACTGACAAAATAAGAATCAAAAACCATTTTCGATATCCGTACAGAAAGTACAATACAGATGTGAAAATAATCTTTCACCTGTGGGAATTTTAACATGACATTGCCCTAAACATTATATTATAACAAATTCTACTCAGTTAACCCTGAAAGATGTGAAAATACTGAAAATGTGTAACTAAATGTTGTAATTGTGGAAAGTCTACTTCGTTAGTAAAAATAATCAGAAACCTGTTCTTTAATTTCCAATTACACTGTATTACAATTATCATTAGGAAGTTCATAATATTAGCAAGCAATTACAATATCATTGCGATGCCCTAGATGTTTAAGACAAAGCCTTCTTTTGACTGATAACACAAGTTGTTTATAATGTCAATGATATTTTTTGTGATAAGACACACTGAGGTGAACAACTTTGTTTGTGTCTTGTTTTGTGTATTTTGGTATAATGTTTGCTTCCATTTATATTTGGTTCTGTTAATGCTGAATTGTATTTGAGGTCATAGTCTATCTTGCCAAGCCTATTAGGTACTACACCTCTTCAAGACAGATACTTTCCAACTATGTGTGTATTATTTCTTGATTACTGCACATATACGACGTATGACGTTGTTGTGACTTAACTATGAATGAATAATGAATATTTATGAATATGCATAGAATTAATATAATTTTCTGCGCCATTTCTTTCATTTTTCTATCATACAAACCTTTTCCAGGCAATAACAAATAGATTAAAGTTTATACCGGATATTACAGCGCGAAATTAAACAAAGATAAGCAGCTTACCTTTGTTTTTTCTTCGACGTTTCTACACAGTTACATATGCCGTGGTCACAAGGGCTGAATATGAATTGCACTAGTTATAGATTGGTTATGTCTGGATGGAATACCACGGAAGGTGGTATACGTGAAAGTTTCCGAAACCCAAGTAGTTATGTCTATTTTGAAGGCATCTTTTCTCTAGTGGACTCCCCATGATTTCCCCCACCTAGTTTCATTATTTCATACAAACTCTCACACTATATTTAGTGACGCGTAGCCTATGTCCTTTCTCAGGCTCTAAACTATATCTGTATACCATATTTCATTAAAATCGGTTCAGTAGTTTCAAGAGTTACTTTCGCATTTATAATATTAGTATAGGCTACAGATCCATTGATAGGTATTGTATATGAATCAATTGCATTGAGGTTGTAAACATACTTGTAAGCAGGTTGCGGCGTCGCAAGGTCGTTTCCTCCGACCTTCGTGCCGGAGCGTGGACCTTCTTGCTTGTTTATTGCCTAATGACGAGTATTACTCCTCTATTCATACGTATTATACCTCCATGTTACCTGCATAGAGGTTGTGACACAGTCTTGTACCGGTTTAGTTTCATAACGTGCTACTGGTCGAGCGAAAAGCGTGTTGCGGCCTTTTCGAATAGACCATAACTTTATGAATACTTTAGTTAATAACTTAAAAGAAAAAAGAACCGACTTCAACCAAGTAAAATTTTACATGTATGTGGTTTTCTCGTGGATGCCACTGTCGGAACGGAACCAAATTTTTATGGGAGCAAACAGGAAGCACCAACTTTCAAATAAAAAAAAATACCATCCAAATCGGTTCACCCAGGCGAAAGTTCTGAGGTAGGTAACAAACATAAAAAAAATCCAGACGAATAATTGTAAACCTCCTCCTTTTTTTTGAAGTCAGTTAAAAATGAGTTTAGTTCTGTGGAATATCTTCATCATCATCATCAGGCAATTTTTTTTTACTTAACATTATTTTAACATGTTTTTAGTAAATTTACGAAGTACTTAACCGATATTAACCCATTAGCACTCAGTGTACCTACTCGGAGATTGACAAGTTTTTTAAACTCTATTATCTATCTATACTTATAATAAATCTGTAGAGAGACCAGATTGGTGATGTCCTGGCCGAAGGTGGCGTGAAAAGTACTCGAAACCGGAGGTCATGTATGAAAACATGTATGAATGTAGATAAAGCAAAAGGGGTATGTCAGGATCGTGACAAATGGAGATCTGTAGTCTCTGCCTACCCCTCTAGGAGACAGGCGTGAAGTGTATGTATGTATGTATGTATGTAGGTCAATTCTGTACATGAAATATATTTTCAAAATAACTATCAGGGGGTGATTAGTGATCGATACTGATGCCAAAAATGCAATCAGTAAAATTTTTGTCTGTATGTTCCTTATAGAAACAAAAACTACTCGACGGATTTTAACGAAACTTGGTACAATTATTCTTCATATTCCTGGGCAGGTTATAGGATACTTTTCATTACGCTACAATCAATAGCAGCAGAGTAGTGAAGGGAAATTTTGGGAAAACGGGAGAAGTTACTCCATTTTTTAAGGTTCCGTCGCGTGTGCAGCCTTAGTGATTAAAGTTACATAGAAATCATGTATGACGGAAATATTGTACATAAAATTGTCTAAAATATATTCCGCAACAGCATATGTCTATCTGTTATAGTTGACTCACAATAACACGTGCAACTCCTAATTACAGCTACTATTTGTTTACTCATACGTTTATAATACTCTCACTCATCCCTAATTTACAAAAAGTTAACATTATTTATACATATAAACCTTCCTCAAGAATCACTCTATCTTCTCAAGAAAACCGCATTCAATTCCGTTCCGTAGTTTTAAAAATCTAAATACATATACTTACATAGGGACAGACAGCGGGAGGCGACGTGTTTTATCTAAATATATATAAAAGGAGAAACTGACTGACAGACTTTATCAACGCACAGCCCAAACTGCTAAACTAAGGTACTTGAAATTTGAACGTAGCTTAGGTACCGTAGGGGTGCACTAAGAAAGGAATTCCAGCCACGGTTACGGGAATTAATGGGAAAATACTTTTGTATGAAAAATCTAAACCGCTCAAGTTAGATGCTTCAAATATAGTATGCAGCACTACTAAACTACGCGAATGTAATCGCGGGGTGTCCACTAGTTTGGTAATAAAAGTCAAAATCAATTAAAGAGTAAGTATTCTTCTGGGAGTTAATGTGTTAAAAACTGTGGCTTAGGCCACTTTAGCGCTCACGGCCTCAACTTTACTGTTAATTTTAACTTTAATAAGGTTCATAATATCCAATGACGTCTGCAATAAACGTCGAATGTCGACGACCCCACAACCGTATTTTTTCTCTTTTTGCAATTACAAAATACAAAACGGTATTATTATTCATTTCATAAGAAAAATTATAAAACATGCTCTATTTCTTTTAATTATTATGTGCAAAATTCATGGCCGCTCTATTTACGGTGTGATGTAATGAATTTACTTTGCCACGGTGTATTATAAATGAGAAGCGTTGCATGCGATTCAATTCAGTTCAGTAATTTCGTAGATGCCCGCAACAGACGGACAGTGCATAACTGGGTCAATGCTTCGGCCACTTCAGGAGTGTTTATGAAATCGTTTTGTTATTGTTAAATTTTGGTTTAGATTCGTTTCAGACTTGACAAATCTTAGCGAGGTAGTTAAAATATTGCTTAAATAAGGTTTAAGCGGGGTTTTCACAATAAAGCCGACGCTCCATTAAAGCGGAGAAGAGAGCTAGAACTGAATGAAAAATTAGCAAATTTCTTCTCTCCGCTTTGGTGGAGATCCGACCTAAGAGTATGCTCAGGCACAGTAGCTTCTGATGTTGTTTTCAGACACAGTTCTACTTATCCCAGTTCATAGAAAATACCTCATCCGAGCCTTACTCTCCCTAAGTTATATTCTAATTGTAAAATAAACCCACTTAAGCGAATCAGAGACGCAATACCTACCTTTTATCTCAGTTAGAGTTCAACAAACCAAATACAATGCAAAATGTATATTTATGTTATATATTGTCTATGAAATCCAATAGCGCATGTACAGTAATTCACGAACTTTACAATCCGAATGACAGTTGTAAAAAAAAACAACACCGAAACAGGTACACGTTTCTTAACACGACCACTGGAACGTGACCGCGCCGACATGTCAGGGGTCATCCAACCGAATTTATCATGTATTGTGTGTCAATTGATATCTAAATGACTTTCAAAAAATATCTAGGTACTTCCCCATAAACGTCGTAACGAAATACCGTATAGGTGTGTGAACCTTACAACGGAGATAGTCCCACCCCCTTTCACGTTGGTTTGAATAAAAAAATACACTTCACGCCTTTTAATCCCAAAGCGGGGTAGGCAGAGACACTAGCTTAATAAGCAAGTGCCCACGGTTCACCAAGCGTATTTAACCCAACGTGACAGGGGGTGAGCCCATCGCCGTTATAGGGTTCACACACCTTGTGGTTTCGCGGGTTTCATCACGATGTTGTCCTTCGCCGTACGAGCGTTGCGTTGCGTACATAAGCTCTGAAAAAGAGTCCCATTGGTACGCGTCCAGTAGCCGGACTCGAACCCGCGAACTCCCGGTTACAAGTCAAGTATCCGACCAACTGGACCACAGACGCTTGGGTTAAATACATGGACATTTTCTAGGCAAGTGCCTCTGCCTGTCCCATTTTGGGATGAAAAAGCGTGGTGTGTTATTATGTTTATTTCTACTATTTATAGTACGTAATCTATGTTCTAACATAATATCTAGAACAATAAACGATAGTGACGTATTTCCTCACAAAATTCATTATTATTGTCAATGTGCGAGGTGAATGGCCTAACGTGCGCAGGAGTCGATCGGACACACACAAACGGATCGAGCACAGGCTGAGCACAATAGTCGGAGCCGACGTTGTGGGCACTTTCTACGCTAACTATAGTTCAGATTACGCTAGATCTCTAAAACTTAACAGTATTTCCTGTAACGCCTGTTGCTTATAAAACTTCCAATCGAACGTTCTGGATTTGTGTGATGAAAGTGTGCGATAAAGATACGGCGACTTTCATTTATAGCTGACCCGTCAAACGTTCTTCTGCCAATATAAATTTATTGTTTCCCTGCTAAAATAATCACTCTATCTTTTAAAGATAACCGCATAAAAATGCGTTGTGTAGTGTTAAAGATCTACTAAAGCATTATGGGGATAGACAGTACAGCGGGAGACGACTTTGTTTTTTTACTATGTATTCATTTGGACAAGAAAACTACGGATTTTAAATGAACATTATTAAATACACTTATTTTTTTATTTTATTTATTAAGGGCAACAATCAAGGTACATTTATAAATAATCAAAACATAAACATGCAAGTCAAGTTCTGCCTTAGTTACAGGCCACCACAGAAAGCGTAGAATGAAGTGATTTCACAACAATTGGTTATTAAATATGTATTCAACATTTCACGATTAAACACTGAAAAATGAAACTTTTCTATTTTGTTCCCAAAACAAGCTATGAGTAGGCACTTGCTAATAAAATGCCCACGGTTCACCACACGTACCTTCTTAATAGGTGAAGGAATCTTGATAGGTGGTGAGCTTATCGAGGTTGTAAGGCTCACACCTTGTGCTGTCCGGGTTTCCTCACGATGTTGTCCTTCACCGTATAAGCGTTGCGTTGTGGTCTTAGGCTCTGAAAGAGGCCTGTCGTAAGAGGCGACTGAAAGGGCGTGGGGGCTGTAGCGTACGGGCGGGGACTCGTGCGCTTAAATTACTATCTCCGAGGACGATGGCGGTACCGCGGTGGCCCTGGTACCGCCGAAAATTTGTCAGAGTTCTCCACCCGAAAATTTGTCAGAGAAACGTCAAAGAAAATTCCCCATTGGCGGGGCGTGGAAGTCGATATTTTGGCGTCCTCTATTGAAGATACATACATGTTTTTCCGTTTACAAAAATATTATGATAATGACTCAAATACCGAGCGATATCTATGTGTGATTTTAGATACAGAGGCACTATTGTCGCATGTACATAACTGATCGATTGGCACTATCTTTACGATGATTCATAAAATATTTATAAAAATAAAAAACTGAACATAGATTAGAAAGAAAGAAAGAAATAACATTTATTGACCACAATAGAAACACATAAAACAATACAAAATATATAACACAAAAAGCAAATTACGAACATTATTTCTTTGATTTATTGATTATAATTATTATTATAAAACATTCAAAACATTTGTTTTTAAAATCCACTAATGCTTCGTTAACAACCTATTAATGACGTAGTTTTTAACTTAATTGTAATTTTATTTTTATTATATTATTTTGTATTAGCTGAACCGGCAAATGTTGTTTTGCCAATATACATTATTGACAGTGTTTCTCTGCTATTATATGCATGTATCATACATAAATCTAAACCTATAGGTATATTATAAAAAAATAGCATCAAAATCCCTCGCGTAGTTTTAAAGATCCTAGCAGACATAGGGACAAACAGCGCCCTCCGGCGGCGTGCGACATCGTTTTTTACTATGTATTGATTATTGTTTAGTATATTTTTTTAAAATATTTAGTGAAGGTAAAAATACTAAGAAAGTGAAATACAGGGAGTGAAATTAGGGAGTGGAATTTTACTTAGTAAGTAGTATTGTTTGGGATGAGGAAGGGCTTATTGGCGATGGCTGGAAATAAAACCAATAATACCTATTCAAATTATGCCAAGTACAAATAAGAACTACCTACTTAAACCATTAAAATAGTCCTGGACTTGTTTTAATTATTATATTGTGCTTCATCGTAGACCACATCGCTGCTTAACATCAGGTAGGATGATGGTCAAACGCTTGTTCACTGTTATTAAAAAAATCAACCTAATACTGTACACATCAAGTAAAGTCCCATTTAGACAGCTCCATTTTCTGGTACGTTCGAGAGCAATAATTGCAAGCAATTGACTATCCGCCATGATTTTCTATTGTAAAACATTGATATGTTTACGCGGCGGAAAAAAGTTCAGCTTCAATTTAATTGTATGGTATATGCAACCGTCTTTTATTCAATTATTTTACCTTATATGCTTCGGAAAAAACACAAATTCTTACACTTGTACGAAACGTACCGTTTCAAAACACATTTATTTCTGTACCAACAACAAAGACGAAAGAAAACATCACTTACTCTTACTACGAACCTCAGTGATAAACATCTCAAATGTATTGGGCGAAATCACGAGCAGAACGACCGAGTAACGTTACCACTCATTTCTAAGTGTACAATGTTGTAAACTGTAGTTGGATGAGCTGTGTAAGCTATTTAGGGACGTTGTAGGCCAGGTCTATATAGCTTAGCTTGTCTTGTCCACGCAGCTGTAATATGGCGCCAGCGATTCAAACAGCTTGAAGAATATAACAGTTCCCGGGTAATTTAACCCACAAGTTGGTAGAAGTGATCATACTGGATGTATATAAAGCATCGTATTCTTGCCACCTTAAGGAGTGTTTATTTTTTGTACTCTTATGTTCAGCTTTAAAGCCGGCAATTCTGCCACAAACAGAGTAGGTCTCTTCGTGTTCAAGATGGTGTCATTGTCATAGTCTATCGATAAAGTCGTCAATAGTCAAAGTCGTGTCAAACACACATTAAAACGTGAGGTTGGACCATCACATTTCAATGCTGCGTGGAAAATTATACGAGAATAACAAATTGATCAAATAGGAGTCCTCTCCTTTACTTCTCACTCTCACTACATTATTTTTCATCACCAGCACATTATTACACTAAATCCACCACATTAACACAATAATTGCAGAGATAAAATAATTTTGAAAATGAGAAATAAAGAACGCCATTTGCATCTCATCGCTTCCCGTCACAAAGTTCTAAGGAGTGTTGGTAACCTATTGTGAGAATTAAGATTTTAAAAGTATTCGCAACATGAAATTCTTTAAAAAATCTAATTTTTGGATTGATTAACTACTAGGCTTTATTGTACCAGCAGCTCTAGCAATCGCGTCAAGAAAGACACGACATAGAACAAATAAGCTTTGTGATTGGCTGCTATGTCACACGTCGTGCTACTTACCTTGTTTCGGCGAATCGCAGTGCCTGATATGTCTTGTCATGTCTTTCTTGGAGCGCTTTGCTAGGGGGGCCGAGCGCCCTATGGCGACGAAAAGCATAAGCATAAAGAAACTTTACTACTGTTACTCCGTTGAATACTTCCCTTCCTTCCTTTCAACTGTCTATAATATTCAGCCATTACTTGAATATACAAACTCGAGAAAGTCACTCTTGATATCAAACGACTTTCCCCAAGGAGTCAAAAAGGAATAAAAAAATCTATGTTAAAAAAAATCTAGTGTTAAAGGACCCCAAGCAATGAATGGTCTTAGAAACGTTGTTAGGCTTGTGTCGATATGAACAACTTTTACTATGGCTACAATGCGGGAAAATGAACAAAAAAAATTTTCATCTACATTTCTTTCATCTACCTTTCTGTGTCATTGTATATATCTGTCTTTACAAAGGTAAATTACGGTTTCGTGTCCAATCGAGCCCTAGATGCAAGTACACTGACCAATAGAACAATGCTTCGTACATAGTTAACTAAAAGTAAATAAGATATAAGTCACAAACCTTAGCCGAGTCCGTATATTATAATTTGCGCGAAAGTACAAAACTTAGGATCGAATTCATACAGCACATTGTTTCTTTAGCCGAAATGTTTACGGCAAAATTGTAAATTGAGTAGCAAAGTTCACTCACTTGTGAAAACGAGCGCACAGTAATTTTCATTGTCACCACCTGTCACTCACTTAGCTAGTCTTGTTTACAAATGTTTGTCACTATTCTTTGTAGTCTGTGGCAATGATATTGATAACGAAGTGTTTGAGAGATCGGTCACGGGCAAGTCGCGTCTCAGTCCGGTTTCTTTGTTACCTTTTTTCCATGCGCGTTGTCACTTCGAATGAATAAGTCGTGACGTTCAATGTATTTTTCTTTAATAGTGGAATAGTTTAGAATTTCATTCTAGTAATCTGATCACAAGAAAAATGCGAATGACAGGTTCTAAGGACTCCAGGGTCAACTTAGCCCACAAAATTTGAGCCCGCGGTCTAAAATGACTAGATACGTTTTGTCTTCGTGGTCGACTCGGCCCACAGTGCACTAAGTATGCTATCAATAACACAAAATAGGTTCAAGTCCTCTTTAAGTGACATAGCTTCTGAACTGCGAAAAAGAAATCAATAAAGTTTGCTCTCTTAAGGGGTTCAAAGGAATTAACTAAGCCCACTGTATGAGCTATGAATGAATAGGTCGAGATGACTACCCACAAATATGTATGTGATCAATTTAGCCCGCGGGCTCAAAGTTTGTGGGCTAAGATGAATGCATCGCTCTAAGGGCAGATTTTGTTTTGTGTTAGGACATAAATTGACTGTTATGTTATTTCGTGTATATAGTTAGGCCCGTATCTGAAAATGTACTATATTATGTACTTACTGTTAATATTTTCAAGTTACTTCATACTTTCCAAACTCCATTTATATTGGTGTAGTAACACACTAATCTTAGTATTAACAGTGCATGCATCACCATTTCTTCCACCTTGAATTCTACCACGTAGAAAATTGCGTAACTTTGTGGAAATTGCGTAGTTTCCCTGTGTAATAATATTATTAGTATAGAAATGGTCGTTGTTAATGTTACATTTTGCACTTTGGCTTGAGCCTGCATAGTAGGCAAACAGTGGCTCTTATTGGCTCAGTTCACGAAGCTTTAACACTTGAGCTAGCATGCTAGGTCTTAGTTGTCTCCTCACTTGTGTTGCTTCCTCCCACTACAGTAGTATATTGTATAACCCTTATTTTTTTTCTTTCTTTAGTAGTGTATACTGCATACGTACGTACTGCAGCTGTCTATCTCCTTCGCCACGTATGAAATAGATAGAGAGGTTGTGTTGTCGCTAGTGGATTTATAGAAGTAGTTAAATACTTAGATAGTATTGATTTCCTTATTATGATAAGTGAATAAAGGTGTGCTGTGTTTGTATCAAATTTCAGAATATTCCAGTCCATAATTCTTGCCGTTTTACGTTTAATCATGAAAATACTTATCTAAATAAATTTACCTGTGTTTGTATGTACTCTTTGCACGGAGATCAGAGATAGCAACGTGATAGTGACGTCATCCAAGCATGTAATACAATATTATACTTAATTATATTTGTTTATAGCGTTTATAGTATTAATTATAAAAAAATGTGTGCATATTCTCAACAGCTGAAGCCGGGGATAGCAACATTTTCACACACACAAAAAAAGTATAACACCAACCAGACAAAGTAAGTGACCGTAGTGAAACCCGCCAACTACCGATCCAATTATGATTTGGCTTTGTCATTTGGTTTCGCTGGACTGTGTGCTGACGTGAATCATCTAGTGTCGTTATTTTGTTTCGTCGACTGATTTTTCGCTAGTTTTTTTTTCCATCTTTAGTTTACGTTTGCAAGATTTATCCATCACAAGTAGGAGACATTGTTTTACCGTCTATAGAGTGTTTTCTTTGTAAGTGGGTGACTTAGTAGTCATTATAATATCGAAAACTGGTCGGAAAGAACACGTTTATCACACGCCTAGTTTGACAGGTAATGACATAACAGTGTAAACTATAACACTTACCGAAACCGGAGGTCATGTATGAAAAGATGTATGAATGTAGTTGAACCGAAAGGGGTATGTCAGGACCGTGGCAAATGGAGATCTGTAGTCTCTGCCTACCCCTCTGGGAGACAGGCGTGAAGTGTATGTATGTACTTATTCGTGCTACCCCGTGGACCAATAAGAAACTTAACTAGCATCGACGCTGAATATGAGAATAATCAACTGAAATTGCTCAGTAATATTCCGTATTTCCGAGTTCTTTTGAAAATAAGCCTGTTAAGAAAGGTTGACCACCTCTGCCTTTAGTCGTCCGGCGCCCCGCTGTGGGTAGAATGATGACGAATGTCGTGTTTGAAGGTCGAATACACATTTTGGTATGAATCTTTGTCAGGCGAAAAGGTAGAATTTGCGAAAACAGTTTTGTGAATACTCAAATACAACTAGTTTTGTCGTGTTTTTGTTTAGATCAGAGATCATTCGCTCATTATTTTGAATCTACTGGATAACAATTCGAGTGACCCGGAAAATTAACCCAAAACTCGTTATTTTCAAAACACGTCAGGGTTTTTTTTCCTTTTGTGTTATCCAGCTGATTCAATCAACAAAATAGCTATTAGTAGAAAATAGTTGAATCATAATCAATTTTATGTTTTCGGTTGAAATTTACAATTTTTAATTTTCTCCCAAATCCTTTCCATGTTGCTTTTACTAAATGTAATAGCCGTATTGTCTTCATATTTTTTTTTCGTAATACGTAGTAAGTAAGTAATAAAAACGCTTTGTTAGCCACATGACGCCGCAGGGTCGCCAAATTTTTGCGTTCACTGTACGGAATGTGTAGATATTTTACTCTCAAAAACATCTAATATGTTTACTCATATAGTATCAAATCTAAGAAAAAAATGTATGAAGTAAAAAAGACACAAAGCTTTACGGTGATAATTGATAAACATCACAGACAATTGGATTATAACTGTGTATAAGTAAATTTTCCCCAATCCGAGAGAGGAAGTCACCATTTTAAAGTTTTTGTGATTGACGCCATGTTTATAAGAAGAAGTAAGAACGAGCATGATTTCCCGGTTCATCAGCATTCGATGCTAAAAATACGAAGCGGAGACTGTCTGCGTCTTTGTTTACAAACGTTTCCTGAAATAACTTCGAATATAGTCGTCCATTGTACCCTTGAAAACTATCGACAATGAGGAACTCACTTCCGTTGTGAATTCCGACAAAACAATTCGACCATCTTCACTATAAAATGTCGTTAATGAACTTAAAATCTCGATACAAGAACATGTTATTTTGATAAACAAAACACATTCGATTTTCATTCGACAAGAAGCAATAAACTCATTTGGCAGTCGGCCTAGTTTTACCAGTGCCTACGTCTAATGTAGACGATTAAATGTTACTAAACGTGACGAAATAGAACCATCCAAATGTGTAAACAAATAAACAACCTGACCATATCCGACAGTTCTGAATGTTATGTACCTATATTAGTCACAAAGACTGGGGCGTTGGTCACGCAATTTCTTGGTAAGCGAACAGGAAGAATGCTGGATTATTGATAAAAAAAATGTGAATTTGTTCTTGAGAGCAAAATTAAGATATGTATATTGTATCTTAGTCTTCCAATTGAATCATCGCGAGGGGGGTCAGCGTGCATCGTATCGCATGACGCAGAGGTTACTTCGAGAAACTTGCTCACCAACGTTCATTCAATTTGTAACAAGAAAACGAAAGTGCTTCCGAAGCCTTTTTATTTTTCATTGTATTTGCTGGCATCTTCGTGTTTGTTTCCTAATCGGAATATCTAGGTTTCTGCGCACGGATTGACGTGCATCACTGACATTTTTAATTGCTCGGGTCAATCAATAATTCTGTCGATTTATCTCCTCACTGTTGACGACGGAGGTGAACTAGTGATCGCGCACGTATCTCTAGTAGGACGATTGAGGGTTCAATTCTTAGCCTTTTTTCAATTCTTC
>SJJU01012464.1:0-10753 GCA_012932125.1 Conopomorpha cramerella
CGCTAGTAGATATCCAGGGGGACTTCTGTCAGTTATATTTTAGTACGTTTTTTTATTATTTGGGTGAGTTATTTAGACTTCAGACACTTTTTAAAAAAAAATACAGTCGCCTTCAATACGGACTGCTTGAAGTTAGTAATTTCGTTGACATTTGTCCCCCTAACACAATTAGCGCCATCTGTCATAACTAGGAGAAACAGGTGCCCCGAAAATTGCCCATTATTTTGACTTCACTCTGGAAAATATCACTTAGAAGCACCTCCGTAGGCTTTCTGTTATTTATTTTTTTTGCTCACAGAACTTAAAGTCAAAAAGTCGTGGATATCGTTGTAGACAGTCCTTGGACAGAGTTATCTAACAGAAAAAAACCTATTGATGTAACCCAAAGACATTTGCGTACACTCATCGTCATTGATATTCTTAATGGAAATGTGTGACGGCGGCGGCGGCGGCGGCGGTGTCGAGTTTTCAAATTAACCTAGTTCGGGAAGAAAGTGTAATGCTGCGGGAGCCGGGTGACGTTTTTTTTAGGGTTTCGAAGGTAAATGTTAATATTCATCATCATCATCACACTTGTCCATTGCTGGACATAGGCCTCTCAAATTGCACGCCACTGTGATCTGTTTTCGGCTTCTCGCACCCAGCTTCTGCCAGCCATCTTGCGTATATCACCAGTCCACCTTGCCTGAGGGCGTCCTACACTACGTTTGCCGAGACGCTTGATCTATTGGAGTATGATATACTGTATAACGGTACTAAAAATGCGGTGTCCTCCATTTGCTTGCCAAAATTTAGGATTCCATTCCTGAGCTGAATGCCTACAAGTCTTTATTTTAATGTATTGCTGAGATATTTCTTATTATTAAAATTGAATTATTTTTTTTTATCACTATGAACAAGCGTTTGACCACCATCCTGCCTGATGTTAAGCAGCGATGTGGTCTACGATTGAGCACACTTGTTCATTAGGTACCTAGTCACCCGCGACTTAAAGACCTTCAGACTGTACTGCGCAGGAAACACAGACTCCGGCAAGTCGTTCCACATCCTGGCGGTTCGCACTATGAAAGTGGACGCAAACCGTTTGTTTCGCGTAAATGGCAAATCCACCGGTGGTATGGATGACGTTTTGCCGTTCTCCTGGTTGTCCTATATACTTACGTAGATACGACAACCAGGAGAACGGCAAAACGTCGTACAATTTCAGACTTCCCCACACTGACGTATCAAGATTAGTAATTACTACGGAATCTCCAAAGTACGAGCATGACTCCCGCTTGACTTGTTTTTATTTCCATATTTTATTCATTCAACGAATCAAAGAGACGGTTTTTTAACAAAGACGTTGCGCAACGATCTCGCGTTTGTATTAAGCAACTTTGAAAAATTACTAAACTAAAATGCATATTAATAAAACTTTTTAGTAAACGAAGATTATGAGCGGTGTAAACCTGTACATTATAAATGTAAGTAAGTACACACATCAATAGTGTCTAGGGATCAAGAATAATTTTAGCTCTAAAAAAAATTTAATTTATTTAAATCAAATCTAATCTTCTGGATTGGTCTCCTACCTAATTCCCCATGCCTATATCAATGACTTATCACCACATTTTGAATAAATTATAATAATACCTATTCATTCATTAATTCATTCAGTTTTTGTAAAATATATTAAGCCGAAAACATATCACAGTGGCGTGCAATTGGAGAGGCCTATGTCCAGTAGTAGACAAGTAAGGGCTGATGATGATGAAAAAAAATCAATCTGTCATAGTGGGGGAATGAAAGAAACGCAACCACGTTTATTCTACTCAGAGCAAATACAACTAAACGTACAAGCAGCGCAGCACCCTCAGTCTTTCTCTTTCTAAGCAATATGTATGAAAGTTTAATCTACTTCTAGATCCAAACTGTCATTTTGGCAGTTAAAGTGACAAATCGGATCCAGAAGTACACACAATACCCTGCTACGCCGTAAGGGACAGAAGAAAAAATCTCTTGCTTTTTTATTCCTGCTTATTTCACATATCGTTGTATCGTTTTATTCTAAACGTCATTTTTAAATGAGGTTTTCTGATAGCTTCAAATATGTCAAAAGTAGTTTCAAAACATCTCACAGATGGCGCTAATCAGACATGATATCAAGGAGAAACTCATTTTAGAATCGTCAACAAAAAACCAAGAAATGACAACCCTGTCTAGGTAGTGCCATCTATTGACATTTCTTAGAACTGTAATAATAAACACCTGTCAGAAAACCTCCCATTGCAAGACTATATAATTATTTGTATTTGGTCTGAAGTTAATCTATGATTGGTTCTCTCGCCGTTTCTCTTTTTTAGTAGTTCTTTAAAAATCCAACTGACTCCCTCACACCTTACAGAAAGAAGAAGGTCGAAGTGTATACGAAAGGGTAAAATACGATCGAACCTCAAACTAGAGACTATTTTAGGTAGTGATCTGTAGGTATCTCAACTATAGGAAATGAGACCTCGCAAAAACCACCTGTCAATCATTATCGAATTGTTATTTAGTACACAATAATGCTAACTATTGTTTCATACAAATGGTTCCGCCGTCTAGTGCTACAGACACCTGACAAGGTCACTGCACGTTACGCGAGCCGCGGTCTAGTCATCAAAACATTACATAATTTGTATAATTACGAAAGACATACCTATCTACGGGAGTAAATGTAATGAATGTTTTTCTTTTGAAAGAAAAATATAAAAGGAAAAACTGACTGACTGACATATCAACGCACAGCGCATACGGCTAAAGGTAAGCACGGACTTTGTGACGGGAAGCGATAAGATGCAAATGGCGTTCTTTATTTCTCATTTTCAAAATAAATTTTTCGCTGAAATTATTGTGTTAATGTGGTGGATTTAGTGTAATAATGTGCTGGTGATGAAAAATAATGTAGTGAGAGTGAGAAGTAAAGGAGAGGACTCCTATTTGATCAATTTGTTATTCCCGTATAATGTTCCACGCAGCATTGAAATGTGATGGTCCACCCTCACGTTTTAATGTGTTTTTAACACGACTTTGACTATTGACGACTTTATCGATATACTATGACTATACTATAACTTGAACACGAAGGGAACTACTTTGTTTGTGGCAGAATTGTCGGCTTTAGAGCTGAACATAAGAGCCAAGAAAAACACTTGAAATTTGGAAGAGACGTAGCCTAGGTATCGTAGGGATGCACTAAGAAAGGAATTCGCGAAATTCCCACGGGAACGGGAATTAACGGAGAAATACTTTTGTATGAAAAATTTAAATCGCTCAAGTTAGACGCTCAAAATTTGGGATGCAGGTACAACTAAACTACGCGAATGAAATCGCGGGGGGTCCACTAGTATAAAATAAATAAACAACGAATACTATGCGAAGTTACCTATATAAGAGTAGTTATGTTCAAATGATAAAATTGGCGTACAATTGAATTGATCGTGCACCACAATATCGCATCGTAGATTTCAGGGATTTGACAGTGTCTAGCCTATAAGGCATGTCAAGCGATACTGCAGAGCCGCGAGTGTTGGCGTTAGTTTACCTGTATCCGCTGGTACGTATCTGACATCATAGCAATGAGCAGGTTGATGAGCACCACCACCGACACCAGCATGTATATGCCGAAGACGATCTTGAAGAGGTAGCCGGTCCACTGCGGCTGCACGGAGCTGTTGTCGTTGCGGTGCACGCGCGTCTGCTCCGTCGTGGTCTGCCCGAACACCGCGAAGAACAGCAGCTCGAACGAGTATATCGGGTTCATGGTCACTGCGGACAACATCACACGCACACGCTAATAAATTACCTGAATCCGCTGGTAAGTATCCGACATCATCGCTATAAGGAGAGTTATCAGCACCACCACAGACATCAGCAAGTAGCTCCCGAACACAAACTTGAACAGGAACTGAGTCCACGACGGCCGGTGGTCCTCGCGCGCGTAGTTCAGGTCCGACAGTGTGATCTGCCCGAATAGGGCGAAGAACAATTTCTCGAATGCCTCGATCGCAGTCAAAGGCGCTAGAAGACAATCAACACATGGACCAAATACTTTATTAACGACAACAACAGTCTAGTGAACGGATAAGCCGGCGGGCGGTCGCATGCGCAGAGCGCCCGGGCACTACGCACCAGCTACAGCCGTGGGGCAGCCGCCGCTATCAGCACATCGAGGAGACAACACAGCCAACACACATCCTCAGCGGGAACATAAAATGGCGCCCCGACACGCCGTGACACAGAAACGCAGGACACAAGCTACGCACATGCGCAAACATGACAACATGACACATTGCAGTGATCGAGTACCGAGCGCCTCGCATTCCACTAAACTATCGGTAATAATGATACACCCGTGGCCGTGTGCGGTACCGCTCGCGGCTACAGATGCGTGTGCCGGGGCGCGCCGGACACGCGGACACACGGCCACGCGGCGCCCCAACTACTGGCGAGGACACGAGTGAAGTGATGGATGATTTGTATATTACAGGGGACCTAACACATTCCGTGTTTGTAGCGGTACTAAATAACAACTTATAGGTACAATGTCAGCTTTATAAGAAACGATGATAACATTCTCGATGCGGTAGAAACTTAAAAGCTTACAAGCGGATGCAATTCATTGAACAGTTAAAGAAGCACATCGAGATATAATCATCGTGTAGGTAAAAAGTGTTGAAACATATTAGGATTACTTCTAACACAGGGACTTACGTCCTGGAGGCCCTTGCTTCCGTCTGTACGATTCTCCGGAGAGCGTATTTAATCGCTGAAGGTCGAGTATCGACTGACGTTTCGTTCGGAAGACTACCATCATGTCTGTTTCATCTAACACACACAATGAACACATCAATAACATATTCCACATATATTAGCACATCAATGTAAAGGAGAGGGACTCACCGTCTGAGAAGACCTTAGATCGAGCGTCTCGCGCCAAGCGTTTGTCTTCACTCTTATGCAGATTCCTGAAGGGTTGGTTCAGCGCCACGATGTGCATGGAGAAGCCAAACACGAATATGGCGAGCACCGCCAGGAACCTGCCGAGGTCCTTCATCAAGTCGCCGATGATGATTGCCCACGGCCCGAAGAGGTGGTGGAACGACAAGAAGTCTAATATCTGCACGCAGGCTAAGAGGAAGGAGAGAGCCAGCGCTTGGTTTCTGCAGTACATCAGCGTGGGCCAGTAGATCTTGTTGACGAAGATCCAACAAACGACGTGGATGGCAACCCCAACCATGCCCAGCATGAGTACGGCGATCTTGATCCAGCCGAGCCCCGACTTGTCGGAAGGGTCGGTGAGCTCGAACAGCAGCAGCCCGCTCAGCCACACCAGCAGCATCCACTCGTACCAGCGCGGCACCAGGCTCTCGCGGAAGATGGACGTCTGTATCGGAGTGATTGCTACCAACGCCAGCAGCACCATCAGGTAGATGTGGGACGTCAGATACGACATGAACTTTATAATCGGCACTTTGTTGTACTTGGAGACGGGTAGCGAGAACACCAGCCATACTGGCGGGCAGATTATGAACGCGACGAAGAGGAACATGATTTTGATGCCCGTCCACCGCAAACTGCCTCTCCAGAGTTCCTGCAACACATTGAATCATTAGACTTTCTTTGTGGGATAAGGTGGATACAGTGTTTGCATAAGCAAAGTTACCTAGGTGTTACCTGTAGATATCTCTGCACGACAGTGTGCGCGATGACCTCCTTCTGCTCGTTCTCGATGAGCACGTCGAGGAACTCGATATTCCGGTGGTCGGTGGCGGTGAGGATGTGTCCGGCGGAGTCGGCGCCGGCCGCCAGCGCCAGCAGCTCCGTCGCCATCGCCTCGCACTGTTTACCCGCCGCTATAAGGTCTTTGGCACGCTCTTTTTCCTGCAAACGCGAGCGACAACCGATGAATACTAAGTAGTGTTGTGGTTTAGCTAATACAGAATACATAATTGATGCGCGCGTACCTTGGCGGATAGGTTGATGTATATGTTGGAGAGCTTGGCGGCTGTGTCGACGGGCGCGGGCGACACTAGGATGAATTCCTCGATCGGTATATTGTTGTGGTTTTTTGAACACACCATGAGGTTATACACGAATCTTTTGTCTTCCATCAAGGATTGTGTATCGTGTTCTTTGTGCAGTAAGTATTCTAAAACGTCATTGTGGTTCTCAGAGGCGGCGAACCATATGGGTGCGCAGTTGAGGTTGGTCTCGCTTTTGGGCGAGGCACCGGACTCGCAGAGCAGCTTGACGACGCTGAGGTGTCCGGCCTTGGCGGCGCAATGTAGCGGCGTCCAGCCGTTCTTGTCTGTGGCGTTAATCTCGGCGCCCTGCCCCAGGAGCACCTCCACCATTTGATAGTGGCCGTGCGTGGAGGCGATGTGGAGTCCGGTCTTGCCGTGCCGGTCTGTGCTCTGCAGCAGCTCCGCCGACCGACTGAGCAAGAGGCCCACAATGGCCATGTGACCTCCGAAACACGACAGGTGCAGAGGGTTGTAACCCTGGAATGTAATCACGGCGTCTTAGTATAAAATACTGTTTTAATAGATTTATTGCGAAGGAATCTTTTGAAGCTCGTTTGGTTTTTAAGGCTTATAGGTAATAAAATAAGTAGTGATGATAATTGTTTTATCTTTTATTCTCCTATTAACAACTAAATAACGACAGGTCAGTTTGAATTTTCTCTTAAATCTAACAAGACATCACAAATGTTTTTTTTTACCCAATTAGATTAGAACCAAGTACAAATAAGAAAATAGTCAATTGGAATTCCTGTAATGTAATGAATTTGTAAAATTGCGTCACAAGAAGTAACAAGCACAGTATTTAGTTGTAGAATAACGTAGGAGGGATTATCACAGATCACAGTGGCTGCAATTGGAGAGGCATATGTCCAGTGGACAAGTATGGGCTGATGATGATGCTGATGATATATCACATTGTCCGTGTGGCGGCGTCGACCTGCACGCCGGGCGAGTTGAGCAGCAGGCGCACCACGTTCTCGTTCCCGCTGTAGGCGGCGAGGTGCAGCGGCGTGAGCCCCGCCTCGGCGCCCAGCAGCGGCACCAGCGACGCGCCCGACGGCACCTCCGACTTCACGCCGCCCGCCACCGCCGACAGCAGCTCGCGGACCGTCTCTGATCAACACACACTACCTCATTACTACAGGTGTATGCCACTCTCAAACTTTTTATACACACATCAAAAGTGTCTAGGGATCAAGAACATTTTTAGTTTTAAAAAAAATCTAATTTATTTAAATCAAATCTGATCTTCTGGATTGGTCTCCTACCTAACTCCCCATGCCTGTATCAATGACTTACCACCACATTTTGAATGAATTCAGTTTTTGTAAAATATATTCTTGATTGCAATCTTCTATAATGTATTTGATCCCTAGACACTTTTGATGTGTGTAGTGAATTTCTGTCAGCGCGGTGATGTCAAGTCTTGTTAGATTTTTGGTTAATGCCTCCAAAAATGTTACCTCGATCACTTGTAGCAATGACAATACTTTAATTGGATCAAATATAGCTGATATTATATAAAAACTAGCAAACACGGCGAACTCCGTTTCGCCACCAGAGGGATTCGTTTCGTTTTCCCGCTCTTCTGTTGAAATTTTTCCTGAATTTTCTTTGCTACAAACCTCACGGAGCCTGAGACCTTTCCAACGAATGCAAAACCCTGGAAATCGGTTCGTGCGTTCTGGAGTTATAGCGTCAGGGAGGAAAACTCGACTTATTTTTATATAGTAGATATAACGAGGCCAATGTTACTGGAACTCAGTTAATCCTTCGTTCTGTTAACGGCGGAAGTATAACAATTTCAGTATGTATCGTACCAGCTTGCCCGTAGTAGGCGGCGACGTGGAGCGGTGTGAGGCCGAGCTTCTTGCTGGAGATGCGCAGCGAGTTGCCGGCGCGCATCACGTCCAGCACGTGCGTGTGTCCGTGCTGCGCCGCCAGGTGCACCGCCGTCAGACCTGAACATCACACGTTTTAATCCCTGCTAATATTGTAATATAAATGCGAAAGTTATTCTGTCTGTCTGTCGGCCTGTTACGCTTTCCCGCTTAAATTTCTTCTCTCTTCTCTAATCTTTAGAGCCTGAGATAGGACATACTTTTCATCCCTATCCTGTGGGACGCGTCACTAAATAGAGAATTTGTATGAAATACTGAAACTACGCGAAAGAAATTGCGGGGCGTCCACTAGTTTGTTTTAAAACAGTGGTTTAACGGCTTAACTTTTATGTGCAATAAAGTAGGAAACCCTAATCTTCAGAAACAGAGATTTTATACCTCATACCTCAGTTGTTATAAAATGCAGTTCCTCTTACCTTCCCTGTTCTCCTCGGTGCAGCTGGCCCCGGCGCGCACGAGCGCGCGCACGACGCCGGCGTGGCCGCCCGCCGCCGCCAGCTGCAGCGGCGTGGAGTCGTGCAGCTTGTTGCGCGCCGATATCACGCCGCTGCGGTCGAACTTCATCAGCTCCTCGATCACCTTCACCGAGCCCTGGATCGCGGCGATGTGCGCGCACGTGTTGCCGTCCTTCGTCGTCGCCATCACCAGGTTGGGGTGCTGCTGGAGGAACAGCTGGACCACTTCCGAGTAGTTGTTCTGGGCGGCAGCGTGGATCGGCTTCTGCCCCAGCTCGTCGGTGGCGTCGATGTTGGCGCCCAACTCTAGCAGTAGTTTACACACTTCGATCTGTCCGTTGGCGGCGGCCAAGTGCAGCGGCGTCTGTTTCTTCAGTGTCAGCACGTCGATGACAGCATTGTGGTCCCGGATTAGAAACTTGACTAAATTTGCGTAGCCGTTCGCGGCCGCCAAGTGCAGCGCTGTCCTGCCGTTCCTGGCCTTGGAGTTGATGAACGCTTTGTTAGTTAGCAGAGCGTCGCAGACCTGGATGTAGCCGTGCTCGGCCGCGAGGTGGAGCGCTGAGCGTCCCTCCACGTCGAACACGTCGACCCTGGCGTGGTTGGAGAGCAGCGTGTTGACGAGCTCCATATGTCCGCGGTTGCAGGCGATCAGCAGCGGTGTCCAGCCGATGGAGTTCTGCCTGTTGAGCGCCTTGCCGACGTCCTGCGCCGACATATGTGTGATCATCTCGCTCATAATGTCGTTGTTGCCGGCGATGGCGCAGTAGTGGAACGCGGTCTCGTGGTCGTGTTTCGTCTGCAGCGTCACGTCGGCGCCGTTCTCTATGAGCAGCTTCACCACCTCCCTGTCGGCGGACGGCACCTTCACCTCCTCCTTCATGATCTTGCAGGCGTAGTGCAGCGCGCTGGCGCCGTCCTCGTCCACGGAGTTGATGTAGGAGATGGCGACGGCCTCGCCCTTCGTCTCCTTGATGAACTCTATAAGGTGCTTCACCTCGTCGGGGTTACAGCTCCGGCAAGCCATGTGCAAGGGCGTCTCTCCAGTCTGAAAATAGATGTTGTTATAATTACTTTTTTGGCGTTTGAATTGAAATACTACTGTACTCAACAACATTTGATTTAAGTAGTTTAGAAGTTGTATACCTTCTAAACTACTTAAATCAAATGTTGTTGATCTCGTACTTAAAACAACGTAAGCTGTAGGGTAGTTTGTTCACTATGTACATATTGGGTTACTTTAAAACATGCCCATTGTGGTCTTTTGTAATATCCCATTGGTACTAGAGTAATCTCTAACCTACCTCTTCGTTTCACTAATGCTGATATTCAGACAGACTTACATATAAGTCAAGCACACTTTTTTATAATATTCTGAGGGCGTCTGAATAAGAAACAGCACCTTGGTCTTCTTGAGCGGGTCCCCGCCGTCCTCCAGCAGCAGCACGAGGGTGGCGAGGTTGCCGAACTGCGCGGCGACGTGCACCGGCGTCATGCCGTCCTCCGTCGCCTTGTTGGGGCCGGCGCCGGACTTCAGCAGCATCAGCGCACATTTGTCCCCTGACCGAACGGAAACAACAATGTTACTCCAATTTGCAGTGGCGTGCACTGGCTTTTACGACAAGGTACGCAGTAATCTCCAACGATTGACACCTAAGTAAGTAAATAGGTAACTTGTCTTTACGAAATATAGGTACCTACCTATCTACTCACCCACAAAACACGGGACCTTTCTTAGCCTACGTCGTAAGTACAACAAAAGAAGATCTAGCAATAACTCTATTATTAGGTCGGGTAGCCAAAATAACTAAGGTAGGCGGTGTCTTATTGCCTATATGGTGTGCACAGCACTGCCTATTTGTTTCATTTATGGTCATTGGGTCTAATCAGCTAAGAATAACTGACGGAGAAGTCTCCGGCACGATCCTCGTACTTAGACAGAGTTCTTACGACTAAGAAGAATATCCTTACCAAACCTTCTTCCTAATTCTCGTAAATCCCAAGCATCGTGAAGAATTTTGCTTACCAAGTTACACATTTCATAGCACATGGCAAGATTTAGGCATTTATTTCTAAAAAGAGTCTAATCCAATTTGTCTGGGATAATCAACTCCCTATTGCTTCCAGTTCTCTGAACCTATACACCGCACATTTGATATAGACATTAATTTATTTTTGCTAAAAAGACACATGAACAACAAATTCAGTAGATTCAATAGACATATAAATTGAACGTGTTGTGAATATTGTATATTTATTTTTTGTTTATTTAATTATTTTTTATCAAGTACCCGTATTTTTTTTCTTTTTTGTTTCTCTGTATGTATGTGTGTGTTGGTTTTTTTTTGTA
>SJJU01012465.1:0-19316 GCA_012932125.1 Conopomorpha cramerella
TATTTATTTTTATTTTTTACATTCCAGAAATTAAAATAAAAAAATATTTCCATAGTATAAGATGAAGTCTTTATTTCAATTGTATGTTTATGATCCAACAGCCCACTTTAGATTACCAGATTTAATTTCCTACATATTCCAAAACAACCTTATCAAAAATACTTACGAATTACACAGCGCGTCTTGAAAATAATCATAAAGACTTCATACGTCTAAAACCACTAAGCGGGATTAAGGAGAGCCCTCAAAAGTCACCCCTTATCAGCTTCCATTCCATTAATTGAACGCCTCACGTCATTAGAACACGCGGTTCTACGTTTATGCTCTGTTGTTAACTGTCACACTTGATTTTCTTCACTGAGCACACATTGTACCCGACAACGCTACGGTTTTTTTCTTTTTTCTTTTACGATTTTTTTTTCTTTTTTTACGATTAATTGAACGCCTCACGTCATTAGAACACGCGGTGCTACGTTTATGCTCTGTTGTTAACTGTCACACTTGATTTTCTTCACTGAGCACACATTGTACCCGACAACGCTACGGTTTTTTTCTTTTTTCTTTTACGATTTTTTTTTCTTTTTTTACGATTAATTGAACGCCTCACGTCATTAGAACACGCGGTTCTACGTTTATGTTCTGTTGTTAACTGTCACACTTGATTTTCTTCACTGGGCACACATTGTACCCGACAACGCTACGTTTTTTTTCCTTGATAGGTTTTTTGACGGAACTGTCGGGTTAGTTGTCAGCAAGTCTGCCTCTATTCCGTTGGTCGTGGGCTCGATTCCCACCGCTGACAGGTACTTAAGTGATGAGCTTTTGAGTAATTACTGGATGTATCTGGGTGTTTTATTTATTTATTTATATATGGAAAAAAATGTATTCAAGTAAGTATATATTTCGTTTCGAATTCCATAACACGAGTGCTTTAGCTACTTAAAATGGGATTAAGGCAATGTGTGTGTTGTTGTAAAATATTTGCTATTTGTAACGTTGTTATGTTATTTGTAGATAACTTGTCTTTACAAAATATGGGTACCTATCTACTCACCCACAAAAAACAGGACCTTCGTTAGCCTAAGTCGTGAGTACAACAAAGAAAGATATAGCAATAACTCTATTAGGTCGAGAAGCCAAAATACTAAGATAGCCAGTGTATTTTTGCCTATATGGCATGCACGCCACTGCATACTAGAGGCAAAAAGAAAACAGCAGCGTTTATCGAAGTAATACGTCCCAAGAGCCATCTAATTCCGCTCGCGGAACAAATAGGAAACTTTTAACGTCAACGCCCGCCGCCGAGAGATATCGTTGACGATCCGTAGAAGTGCAGCCGTAATCGTAACGCGGTAACGTACGACCCGTTAGCGATACGGGCAAGTTAATGGCACTGGTTATGGTCTGTTCGAAGCTCTGTTTGCTTAGTGCCTTGTAAGATATCTGAATTTTAAATTCAAAATACTTTTTCATTCATAAAAAATAATAAAAAGTAAATACACTTTACGCCTTTAATCTTTAAGCGGGGTAGGCAGAGGCACTTGCCAAAGCAAGTACCCACGGTTCACCAAGCGTATTTAACCCAACGTGACAGGGGGTGAGCCCATCGCCGTAACTCAATATTATTTTCACGTTTATTCGAAGACAGTGAATACTCGAATGGTCGGATACTTGACTCGTAACCGGGAGGTCGCGGGTTCGAGTCCGGCTACTGGACGTGTACCAATGGGACTCTTTTTCAGAGCCTATGTACGCAACGCAACACTTGTACGGTGAAGGACAACATCGTGATAAAACCCGCACACCAGAAGGTGTGTGAACCCTTTAACGGCAATGGGCTCACCCCCTGTCCCGTTGGGTTAAAAACGCTTGGTGAACCGTGGGCGTTTGCTTATTAAGCAAGTGCCTCCGCCTACCCCGCTTTGGGATTAAAAGGCGTGAAGTGTATTTATTTATTTATTTTACAAGGATTGATCGTGGTATGGATGATGATGAGAGTAATAATTCTTGATGAAGGTTTGTATGTATCAATAGTAGAGAAACACTTATAATGATATCTATTGGCTATGTGCAAAGCGAGTAGTGGCAGAGAGATAACGACCGCAGCGCACAACACGGCAGAAATCGGAAACAAATGCGGATTATCAGCTGTCAAGTGTTGATTGCAGTACAAAAACAAAGTAAAGAAATGGGCCATGCATGACTATTGTTGCGTTGTTTAATTTTAATGTGTTGCGTTCTTACATGCTCGGCTAATACTAATTTATTGCATTTTATCTCAGTTTGTGGTTGGAAACTAATATTATGTGTAATAGTTTCAAACCGGGTTTTTATTATTATATTAATTTTACAAACTATTGAATAAATTTCACTAATATAATATTGTCAACAATACTATTTTAATCTTATTTATATTTGCAAACAAAACTAACAATGTTTACATTGTTATTATTTGACAGCTTCCGCAAATGTTGTAAACGCTACGCGTCGCCACCGTCGCGCAAGTAGCTAATAGGTAAAATAACGTTTGTAAAAAAAAAGCAGGGGAAATCGTCAGTTTACACTTCACACCTATCTCCCAGAGTGAGTGGTAGGCAGAGATCTCCATCTCTCACGATGAGATGTCCATTTGACACGGTCCTGACCTACCCCTGTCGCTTCATCTACATTCATACATGACCTCCGGGTTCGAGTACTTTTCACGCCACCGTCTGCCAGAATAATAATAATAATAACTAACGAACCAATGATTCCTACAAATATATGTCGCTACACAAAAAAAATCTAAGACAAAGTCTCTGAATTAAACAACATTGCAGTGCAGGAATCTCGAACCAATTAACGGTTTTTAACACCCCAATCGCCCGAAGTGAAACGCAAAAATGGCGGGACTAATAATTTTGCTCGCGTCAAAGGCATATTTTGCTTTGTGACGTCACGGCTCGACGCTTCCTCCACTCGACTTTGATACCGACGCATCGACTCATTAAATTTTAATAACTGCTTTCGAAATTAGAACACTCGTCGCCATCTTTGATTTGTCAGTGGCGTTTTTTTTTCAAAGGTGCCTAATTTGAACTCAGATGTGATAAATTACAGCCGTCTGTGTGAAGATTTTTAATTTGAACGTTTCTGTGATTATTTGAAAGAAGTGTGTACTATATTTATAATTCTAGGGACGGATAAAAAACACAAGCCATATTATTAAATCTGTCATGTCCGTCAAATTGGATGATCCCTATCGGATATATTTCCTCTAATAAACTGCCCTCGGTTTCTTTAAACAAACTATAGAATTACATCAAAGTCTTTTTTTTCTTGTCACGTCCAATATGTTTTGGATTTTCCCCCGTCTTCGGACGTAACAAAGGAAAATTGCATTTATTTTTTTTTACGAAGCGAACTTTTTTTAAAGGTCTTCTGATATGTGGGCATAGGTTTTTAAAATATCACGTTACACGATGGACCGTGTGTGTGTGTTTTTTTTTTTGGTTCACTCTTATTATTTTTTATTGGTTTCAATGCACCCTTATTAGGGAAGCCCGATGTGGGCTTTTGAGTGAAATAAAAAAAAGTGCTATTGATAAACTCGGACGGTTTATTAAAAGGTGATGTAGTGGGTCGAGGTTTATTGGACAGTGTGTTTTGAGTGGTTAGGGTGACCAAATGTCAGGAAACACAAAGATATCGTTTGTTATTTAATAAAAAAAACAATTTGATAAGTGTACGGTTTCGCTATTTTTTTTTAAATTTTTGACGGTTGCGCTCTATTTTACTACGTGTTTCATATGATGTAAATAAATGTTTATCAATCAACCAATTCCATTTTGTTGTAATTTCTGGTCTCGAGCTTACTTTAAGCGCAACGGTAAGAGTTATCGAAAAAAATCTCTAAATTAATAATTGTAACAACTATTTTTAATTCGTGGCAAAAAATATATTTGTAAGTTATTTCAAACGGGAGATTGTCGATAAAAAAGTATAATAGGTACTGTTTTTGTCTCTCGTGTAAAATTTGCTAAAACCTAGATACTTGAAATCATCATCGATCAGACGTTATGTACTTCATATTAAAAGTTAACACCGAAATATAATATTTTAGCCCAAGGGCTGTATTTACCACAAACGTTTTGATTTTGTGAACTCAGCCTACAACGAACTACACTCAAATATTAATTAAAGGAACAATGAAATCGAGTAATCAATCATGGTTGCAGTAATAAAATGAATCGATTTCATTGCTCCCGAGTGTATGTGTGCGTTATTAACAACAAGAAAAGGAAATAAGTGGTCCACAAAAGACTGAACTGCGTAGAAAGCCATCAATAAAGCTCTCTACTTTTGGTCCCATATGCGGTTAAAAGGAATTATCTTAACCCACAGCCTGAGCTATGTATAAGAAGGTCGACTAGACTACGAAGATAATATGGAGCTTTTTCCGCAGCCCGACGTCCAATGCGCATATTTTGCGTGATTTCGGTGGCGCTACTCCAACCACTACGGCTTCATGAGGAACCGCAACAAACCTCTAGTGTCCTTGACGATCTCCTGCAGGGACCGTCAGAGTCCTAGAAACGATTAGACTACGACGACGGGCTCACTTTATATGAGATAAGTTCATTCTGAGAACAAGCATAGTTGGCGTCATCTAAGAAGCAAATTCTGACACATTGATAATTATCCATGAACATTTTTTAGCATGGATGTGACTGACAACCAAATGTATGTCGATGACATTTGTATCTCAGCGTTGGGCATCCTATTGCTTCTTAGCTCGTTGTCATAGTTAGATGTGATTTTTTTTGTTCATGAACCGAAGGAACAACGTTTCGATTATGCAGTTATTTATGAAATAAACTAGCAAACACGGCGAACTCCGTTTCGCCACCAGATGGCTTCGTTTCGTTTTTCTGCTTTTCTGTTGAAATTTTTCTTAAATTTTTTTTGCTATAAACCTTACGGAGCCTGAGACTTTCCCAACGAATGCAAAACCGCGGAAATCGGTTCGTGCGTTCTGAAGTTATAGCGTCAGGGAGGAAAACCCGACTTATTTTTATATAGTAGATATAATAAGCCCTGCAAGTATTATGAAAGGCTAACAAATAGGTTTCATCTTGTCGAAACCTTGAATGCATTGTCTATTGCTCATAAAACATTTATGACGACTATAATTTATGGTACCAAAACATATCTCTTAAATCGATTCTAAAATAAATTAAATCTTTCCAGTATTGTACAACACTATCAGTCTAGGCTACGCATATCAATCGACCTGTCAGAATTTGCTTCTTACCTGTATAGTATTTATCGGTAAGAAAAGTATTTCGTTGCCATTTTTTTTCCGCATTATTGTCCAATACAACAAATCCACAACAATAAAACGTTACAAAAAATATCTAATACAATTGGAGCGGTAGAAAAGATTCGTTCAAGTATCAAATACACATCGAGTGGTTATCAAGTATCAATTATTTTCGTGAACAAAAGGAGTTACAAGTATTATGGGGATAGTATACCATTAAAATGGACCTATTGTCCGTCTGTCCATCATTAGGGGTAGGATACTATGGCAACCGGATAAAGTAGCAGAACTAATGAGGTGATATCATTATAGTATTGATACCTAAGTCCGACATCCGGCAATAATGACGCCATATTTAATATAAAAATGTGGGTAGTTTAAGAATTGTGCGTTTAATACATACACTGACAATTTTCGGTAATTATTGGGGTGGTACCTTTGAAGATTATGTTTCTTAGATAATCGGAGTTTACGTGATTTTACTACAATATAACGAAGTGATATATAATGTATCATCACTTCGTTATATTGTAGAAAAATCACGTAAACCTCGATTTAACTTATCTGTTAACGCCCTAAAGCGCGCCATATTCACTAATATTTACAACTTATGGTTTATTAATATTATTGTTTCCTATAACAACCTATTTTCGTATCTGTTTTGTGAACTGACTAACCAGTTCGCGCATTTGGAACACCGCAGAATTGTAAGCGAAAACAATCGAAACATTTGTTGTTCCAAATGGAACATTTTTCTACCGCCTTTTTTACAACTTTAAGAAAAAAGAGACAATCAACTAACTCCATGTAAAACGCAAAGTAAGTAATTCTAAAATGATCTAATAAACAAAGTTAAACTATAAATAAATAAATATTTTTCAACAACACACACATTGTCTTCATCCCATGTTAAGTAGCTAAAGCACTTGTGTTATGGAATTCGAGACAACGAAATATACTTAAATATTTTTTTTTCTTATAAAATACATGCTTATATAAATAAAACACCCAGACACATCCGACAAGAACTTAAAAGCTCATCACCTAAATACCTGTCAGCGGTGGGAATCGAACCCACGACCCTACGGAATAGAGGCAGACATGCTGACCACTACACCAACGGGCTCGCCACCAACTATAAATCTACTTTTCCTTTTGATCAAGTTTTTAGGTACACCAAATGAACAAGCTAATTCCAACACGTCGACTTACCAATAACCCGGTGTTCCATTAATTATTTCATTGCCGAAACACCGAGGCATCTTAATATAAAATACCTTAGTACCAACAATAAACCTACCGCTAATAAAAGTCGAATTAGAGAATTTCATTACACACGTGCATTCGTGGTCATCTTAAAGTAAACACCTTCAAACTAAACTGATCTCTAATGTAAACTAATTCTAAACACCAGACAGACCAAAATACAATACCGATCAGATTATCTGGAGCCGGAAAAGACGCTACCACTGTTGCTATCTAGAATAAGCTAGTCTTGCGTGTGTAGTATTGTTTCTTTTGTCAGAGATCTAATTACAGTGGTTTTTTGAAACATGAACGTGTCTCAAACTATGAATGACCCCGCACTTCACATCAAATCCGTAATCGTTAGATCTACCTTAAACTGGTTGACAGAGACATTTACACGAGCGTTTTTGGAAAATAATTCTACTTTTGTGATGAATAGCGTGATGGAAAACTGTTTTTTATAAAAACAATAATTTATTTTGTGCTCTCACGTATGACAGTTTGTTTGGAACAATTTTCTATTTACCACTTTTCGTCTAGCTTAGGCTGACTGCATAGGTACCTTATAATCTATGGAAGTTAGGCCGTTTAGACACTACTCTAATATAGAGCGACAAGGATCTTTTAGATGTTCGAACCTTTTTTTATGTAGCCTGTGCTGTGCTCCACTGCTAGGCACAGGCCTCGCTCCACTCCGGCAGCTGTCGGTCCAGGTTGTCACGCCATCTCCTCCTGGGTCGGCCTCGCTTCCTGTGTCCGTAGGCGGGATCCCCATCGTTGACGATTTTCGCCCACCAGTTGGGGCCTATACGACTGACGTGACCGGCCCAGTTCTACGTCAGTTTGGCGATCGCTGCTCCAACATCCGCAATTTTGGTTTAGCGCAGTGTGGTATTTCTGACATGTTCAGTCCTCTTAATACCAAGAATGCGGCGCTCCATAGTCCGTTGGCAAACCTTGAGCCTAGAAAATGTGGGAGCTAAAAATGTTGGCACACATTTTAGCTTACTGAGTCTTTTTATGTCAATAGTACATCTTTTACGGCAAATATTGACCAACGTTATGAGGCGTAATGTTACATTCGCATGGTTCAGTTTGCACATAGAGCTGGTGTAAAATCTGCGTTGCATTACGTACTGCCTGCACAAATGCTCGCTGCGTAACATGTTACATTACACCTCGTAAAGTTGGTCAGTGTCCAGCTTCACAATATAAAAATAGCAAAACTTTAAGGGCCGAGCTAATAATGGCGGAATTGCTATTTCGAAGATACACAAAGCTCAACTTAACTTGTCAGTTGTAAGTCAAATACGGATCAACCAGTTCAAGTAGACCTGTAATAACCGTTGTATAAGTGACAACGCGTTTATTGCTAAGGGGGTTAATATTTAGTGCGTAAGGTAGAGGAGTATTTTTTATTTAAATTCAACCCCGTACCAATAAACACGTTGTCGCTTATACAACTGTTATTACAGGTCTACTTGAGCTGGTTATTCCGTATTTGACATACAACTGACAAGTTAACTTGAGCTTTGTGTATCTTCGAAATAGCAATTCCGCCGTTATTAGTAAGGCCCTCAGTATTCAGTATTCTTTATTGTGTCAAACAAAGTAGATACATTAAATTTAATGAACTCTACATTTATATGGACCCTGTTAAGGCATTGCACATAGTAACTTAAATAACTAAATTATACATAATTAAATATCGACATAGTACAACTATTCGTTGTTATAAAATAATACTAACCTAATAAATTCTCTAACATTATCACAAATCGATTTGAATTAAACATAAATATATCATTAAATTAAAATATCTGGGCAAGGGTAGTTTTTATTAATACTATCTAAAAATACCTAAAAGCCATCATTCAGGATGTGACTGTAAAGCTTCGCAGTAGGGGTCAGAAAATTTTGTTTTTTACTCTTTAATTCCTGCATGATTTTCATATTGCTGTCTCGTTTTATTCTGAACGACATTTTTCAACGGACTTTTCTGTATTTTATATTATGTCAACGAAAAACCTCAAGCAGTCAGTATAGAAGGTGACAGTTAATTTCTTTGATATTTGTTTACATGTTAGCTGTGTGGTGACGGCGAATAGAATACATGTGTCACCACCCCAGCCCAACTTTTCCCGTCGTGGGTGTCGTAAGAGGCGACCGAGGGAGCTCTCCAGAGAACGGGCAGCAGCGCTCTCTGTTGGTTAAACCACAACACCACTGCGATCGCCAACCCGCCTGCCAAGCGTGGCGATTACTGGCATTTCACCCCAAATGACGGATCTAATTGGGGGTGGCCCTCGTCTGTGGCTGATGATGATGATGATGAAATGAGTATACGTAGTATTGAAGGTTCGCACGCTCGTGTAAAGTGACAAACGGGGCCGTAAACTTCCGGATTCACTATTCAAACTGAAGTTAACTGCCGCGTCGTTAACGGCAGTTCAATCTGCTTAATTGGAAATGGTTTAACTGGGCCTTTGTCTTGATGATTCATATACTTTATACTGTGCGGTTGGGGATGGTCGTTAATAGTTTATTTTCGTATCGTCACTGGTCCAGTTGGTCGTATACCAGTGGCGTGCACTGGCTTTTACGACAAGGTAGGCAGTAATCCCCAAGCATTGACACCTATATATAGGTAACTTGTCTTTACGAAACATAGGTATAGCTACCTACCCACAAAACACACAGAAAGGTCATGTCGGTCAGCCTATGTCGTGAGTACAACAAAAAAGGATCTAGCGATAACTCTATTATTAGATCGGGTAACCAAAATACTAAGGTAGGCAGTGTCTTTTTGCCTATATGGTGTGCACGCCACTGTCGGATACTTGACTTGTGATCGGAAGCATCGCAGGTTCGAGTCCAGGTACTGGACGTGTACGAATGGTACTGTTTTTCAAAGCCTACGTACTCAACGCAACGCACGGCGAAGGACAATATAGTGATGAAAATCGTACCCAACAAGGTGTGTGAACCCTATAACGGTGATGGGTTCACCTCCTGCTAGGTTGGATTAAATACGCCTGGTGAAACATTATTGCTTAGCATGCTTTAGGATTATAAGGTAGTGTAGTTTTTTTTAAATTTATTCACTAGTATCGCTACATTATCAAGAAAAAATAAACGTAAATCCAGTTACCAAAGTATTGGTACACAGTTAACACACAAACAAAATATCTACTAGAAGTTTATACCTGACTACTTCAAAAAATGTATTCATCTATTTTGTTCAGCTACCTTTCCATGGCACAAAGCAACAGCGCGCATAAAGACAAAATACGAAAGTCAAACGTCCGTGAAAACTGTGTTTACTACTGGCCTTTACATAGTCGTGGGCTACCACACAATTTTCATACGTAACAAAACCTGGTCTGGCGTTTCATACATATACCCAAGCAACAGAGGTCACTTCAAAGTAGCGTCTTTCGGCTTTGTAAGCTCGCGACTGTACTTTATTTTTTTTGTGTTTTCTTGTTTATAATGAACGCTTTGTGGACGGGTAAGTTTTAAAGTACTGGAGTATATGCCGTTGAGACTGCTTTGTGAGACTATTGGGACGATGAGCACGATTTTGGAGTTGGGAAGAATGGAATACTCTATGGAGAGGCGTAGAGAGTAATATCCAACCTTTTGTTGAAAGGATTTGGATTAAAAGGCGTGAAGTGTATTTATTTATTTACTTTTTTTTATACATACATACATACACTTCACGCCTGTCTCCCAGAGGGGTAGGCAGAGACTACAGATCTCCATTTGTCACGATCCTGACATACCCCTTTCGCTCATCTACATTCATACATCTTTTCATACATGACCTCCGGTTTCGAGTACTTTTTACGCCACCTTCGGTCAGGACATCACCAATCTGGTCTTTATATGTCCTTCTGGGGCGACCTCTACTCACCCGGCCCATTACATTACTTTTTTTTATTTTGTTGAAATTTTTTAAATGTGAATCTTTTATTACATCGTCTCAAACTTTTTCGCCTGTGTGTTGCATGTCGCGTGACGGTCGGCCTCGGAGTAGGGAGTTTCACTTTTACCGTGGCTTTGTATAACCAAACAACTTTTTTACTATTACTAGGAATGGCTTTACCGCACATTTACTAACTTCCCTACTAGAGTAGACTAATTAAAAAAAAACATGCTCAGATGTATTTTTCTCGAGCCTCTCGAACAATCGTCCACTTGATGAAAACCGACAGTATCATTCTTCTTACAACCCTTACTGTAAGAAGAGTGATAAATTGATGTTATTCTAAAACTAAAAAGTAAGTAAATCTAATATATAAAACTTCCATGTCACAATGTTAGTTACCGTACTCCTCCGAAACGGCTTTACCGATTTTTACCAAATTTTATATGCGTATTCAGTAGGTCTGAGAATCGGCTACCATTATTTTTTATGCGTCTACCGGTTGCATTTCTCCCAATACAGGGGTACAAAGGCAACTTATTATGGCAAAACAAATGTTTACCGGGACAGCTAGTTTTAATATAAAATTATACGATACTTAAAGGAAAACATTACCATATCCAAAACATTTCGTTGCTCCGTGCTCCCGTAATCCAGGCACTCGTTTTTCAAGAAGAAAATTGTCCGTGCTACCTATGAACCGCCTTTGTCCGCTGACCACTTTACTGAAAGTGGACTTTTTACTATTAAATTTACTGAACACGAGAGAGGATCCCTAAAAAGAGGGATCTGTTCGGGGATTTCGCTCGGCTTTTGTTTTGAGTGGCTGAGGCAACTGACACTGGCTGGTTGGATGCCTTTTGTTTTTTTTTACTTTTTTATTTATTGTATCTGTGTATGTTGCCAGTAATACGCTAATTAAAATACAATCGTGGCTTTTGTTTTTAAAAGGGAATTGTCTGCCATGAAGGTGGTATATCAGTTTTGACGACACTTACTATGCTACTTAAACACCAATAAGGTCAAGTTTTTTTTAATAGCAATGGGCTCACCCTGTCATGCCGGGTTATATACGCTTGGTGAACCGCCGGCAAGTGTCTCTGCGTACCCCGTTTTCAGATAAAAAGGCGTAAAGTATGTTTCTTAAAGGTAATTTTCTCCTTTAAAACGACAACAACGTGTATTTCTTATAATACAATACTTTATACCTTCCTGTCCAGTTAAGAATAACAAATAAGTACAAGTGTACATTTAGTCAAGTTTGTGAACTGGAAGTTTCCAATCAGTTATTGTAGAAATTTACTAGACGATGCATTTATTAATGAGACTGTACCGTGGTCTTTTTTATAACCGACTTAAAAAAAGGAGGAGGTTCTCAATTTGTCTGTATTTTTTATGTTTGTTACCTCAGAACTTTCACCTGGGTGAACCGATTTGGATGTTTTTTTTGGAATATAATAAGTTGAGCGCCTAAAAATACTAAGTTGAGCAGCAAAATTACTAATTGAGCAGAAAAGTATTTATTAGGTGACGAAATCAGTAATTTTCGTTAAGTCAGTATTTTGTCGTGTCGTTAAGTCAGTATTTTGGTTAGGTTAGGTTAGACTTTTTTGATGCACGTTTAAATACTATCCGTTTTTTTTACTTGGTGCTTCCCGTTTGATCCCAAATAAAACTTCATTTCAGACGGTTCAGTTCCGACAATGGCATCCATGAGAAAACCACATATATGCCAAATTTTACTGGTTAAAGTCGGTTCTTTTTTCTTTAAGTTATTAATTTATCAATACATAGTAAAAAAACAAAGTCCTCTCCGCTGTCTGTCTCTATGTTTGCTTGGATCTTTAAAACTGCGCAACTGATTTTCATGCGTTTTTTTTTTAATAGATTGAGTGATTCTAGAGGAAGGTTTATATGTATAATAGAGGTACATGCATATAATAGCAGAGACACACTGTTAATAATATATATTGACAAAACAACGTTTTCGGGATCAGCTAATTAATGTGCAAACCAATGTTTGCTGTGCCAACTAACGCTCTGAAAAAGAGTCTTATTGGTACACCCAGTAATCCAGTAACCGGACTCGAACCCGCGACCTCCGTTGCAAGTCAAGTCACTGCTGTGCTTTAATAAATTTGCCTAAATAGTGTCGTATACTCGGAATAAGCAACCACAGAATCATGAACAAAAAATCAACCAGCAAAAAAGAGCCGATGGTAGCGCCAATCAAGCTGCAAGCTGTGCCGTTCGTAAATGGAACTAATCACTTAGCAGGTACAAGAGAAACTTCTACGTTCGACACTAAAGAAATGAAATATTCACAAGTTTCGGAAATTTCCGATATTCACACTAAAACATTGGCACGTACTGCAAAACAAGTTTGGACTCTTCCACTTATAAGTTACTAGTTGAAATGCGCGGTGTTACTCAGGATTTTTAAGCGACTTCAAAAGCGTTTCTCTATGTGACGGGCCCGTTGGTGTCTCTCCCGAAAGGCAATTTGTGCCTCGTTTGTAATAATGCTGTCTCCCACTATTTAGATTTTTTTTTTACATAGCCTGATTTGTTTCCCACTGCTGGGCAAAGGCCTCCCCCCAAGTCTTCCACTCCTCTCTATTTTGGCCCACCTCCTGCCACTCCGGTAGGTATCGATCCAGGTCGTCCCGCCATCTCCGCATCTCCGCACTATTTAGATTAGGGAAGTAAAAAAAAAACATATGTATGCATTGCAATGCAGCGCATATATAATATATTTTTGCTCTAATTTCTATACCGTCTCTAGTTTATTAATAACTATGTGGGATCCAAGACAGAAGGCTAGGCCCCCCCGGGATCTAGCTCAGTCGTCACTGATTGAGCTCTTGTCTATTCTGGATGCCGCTGTAGATCCTGGCTCTAACAGGAATCACAGTGCTGGGAAAGTGAGTGGGAATACCCCGTTGGTGTAGTGGTCAGCATGTCTGCCTCTATTCCGTAGGGTCGTGGGTTCGATTCTCACCGCTGAGTGGTACTTAGGTGATGAGCTTTTAAGTACTTGTTGGAGGTGTCTGGGTGTTTTACACAGGATGACTGCGATCATGATCTGGACCCATCTTAGGGTATTACTATACTAAACGACAGTGGCGTGCACTGGCTTTTACGACAAGGTAGGCAGTAATCCCCAAGGATTGACACCTATGTATAGGTAACTTGTCTTTACGAAATATAGGTACCTCTACCTATCTTATCACCCACAAAATACAGGACTTCGTTAGCCTATGTCGCGAGTATAACAAAAAAAGGATCTAGCAATAACTCTAATATTAGGTCGGGTAGCCGAAATACTAAGGTAGGCAGTGTCTTTTTGCCTATGTGGTGTGCACGCCACTGCTAAACGATCGATTGTCGATCGACAGCATCAGTCGATGATGGAATTTATTAGCCGATGACAATCGAAAGCTTCTACCAAACAAATCAATGAACTAATCGATCGACCGTAGAGCGTTCGATCCTCAATCGACCCTCGACTATGGATTGATCGATTGGTGTAGTAACACTCTAACTTAGCAAATAATAGCGATTTCAATGGTATAGTTTTTGTGACGGAGACATTGTAAACTAGTTGTTCTATCGTTTCTTATTGCTGTTATAATGTGTTGATAACTTATATAAATAAAATGTAGTATATGGCACCCGGGGATACATACATACATACATACATACATACACTTCACGCCTGTCTCCCAGAGGGGTAGGCAGAGACTACAGATCTCCATTTGTCACGATCCTGACATACCCCTTTCGCTTCATCTACATTAAGACATCTTTTCATACATGACCTCCGGTTTCGAGTACTTTTCACGCCAACGTAACGATAAAATATTTTTTTAAAACGGTCCAGTTATTTCGAAGCCTATCCGGTGCAAACAAACAGACTAAAATTTTTCTCTTTGTAATATTAGTATAGAGTACGATATAAAAGTTCACTCTGCATAGGTGTATGTTGTGTGAGTAGGAAAAACTGGATTTCTCATCATGGATTGACGGTAACAGTAAAGTTGTTGCCTTCGCGCGTTGCATAAAGTTTGTTAGAGCTTTTCGAATAACCCGGAGTTTGGATTGGGTACTCCGTAAAGTAAGTTTTCTGTGACTGTAAAACAATATAGTAGTATGATTTGTTTGAGAGCTCGGGTCTTTGGAGGAAAATATTTGAAAAATTGTGCTTAGTACTAAAATATTGTATTGTTAATATTGCAAACTGATTAAGTATTGGAATTTCTCAAAGTATTTTTAAGCGACATAAAAAAGGAACGTGAAAAGTACTCGAAACCGAAGGTCATGTATGAAAAGATATATGAATGTAGATGAAGCGAAAGGGGTATGTCAGGACCGCGACAAATGGAGATCTGTAGTCTCTGCCTACCCCTCTGGGAGACAGGCGTGAAGTGTATGTATGTATGTATAAAAAGGAGTCTTTCTCAATAGGGAAGAAAACCCAAAGCTGAATGTAGATGGCGCTTTGTACGCTTGACCCATATGGACCAATGACAGTGAGGCAATCTGTCACATGAATTTGTCGTGACAATCGATCGACCAATCGTGCTGTTTTGGGTCAAGCGTTACTAGCGCCATTAGTTCATGAGTTTTCTACCCGCTTGGACCGTAGATATGCTTGTTTTTTTATGTTTGTTCACGGATAACTTCGTCGTCTATGAAAAAACATAAAAATTGTTTTTTTTTTGTTGGAATGAAGATATTTGTAAGATGGTCCCATGATAAGGAAGTCAGGGTGTGATGATGGAAAATCCGATAAATCTTATACATACATAATTTTTTTTAGGTAATAGTTGAATTCGGTTCCTTTTTCTTTAAAATAATTTCTTTAACCATTGATTGCATGATTTTATTTTTGTCTGAATAAAAACCTATCCTTCTTAAATTATGTGGCCTGCATCATGGGAAAAAAAAATAAAAGTGGTCTAAAGTCAAAACTACGTCATACGTATTAGTTGTACCTTTGACAATAATTTAGAATGAAAAATCTGTAGATGGGACGGGTAGAAAAAAAAATCGAGGAATATTATACTGATGTAGATAAATATTACATCACTATGCAGCTAAGGGTTAAAGTTATTACTTGTCATAGTACAACAACTCCTTACCTTATTGATATTTTAGTGACACAGGGAATGCCATAAAACTTATATACCACTTTCATGGTAAACGGTACCTCATGCCAATCCTTCCCTAGAATATTCCATCAAAAACCGTTAAGACACTTTGCAATATTTTGACGTCATCGTCGCGTGTTGACTCCCTTTCGTCTATCGTCAAATCCTTAGCTATTTTGAAGTGCAATCAAATACTTTTCTTTCTTGAGTACGCTTGAGCTCTCAGTCCCGCTAATTTTGTGTCATTCCGTCTCCAGCCTGTCTTGGATTAGGTAAGATCGTCAAGTAGGTGGCTATAGTTATTGCAATTCGCGATTATAAGGCGTTTGTGAATATAGCTTTACTTTTACGCGTGTGTGTTCATAAACGGCCTTAGTAATAAAAGTATGAGTATTATTCCGAAATATTGTTTATGCACAACTGTTTTTGTATACTTAAGTATTAAATAGTAAAACTTTGTAACTTAGATCTCTCCATGTATAAACTTCGTCTAACTTTTTGTGTTGTATAAATTTCATTCATTTCATTTCAAAATTACATAATTTTCAATTTTCTTCTGCCTATTTTATCTTTATTTACGCCTATTATCTCCATCTACTAACTGTTTTATCGTAAATTCGTGCTTTGTAAACATACGTCTCACTGAATTGATGTCCTATATTAGGTACCTACATTTGTTTTAAAGGAGGTCAACTCTGTTTACCCGTATTCTGAAACTCAAGTTTAAATCTCTGCTCAAGTTATGCTTGTCTTGTTCCAATCGTTCATCCCTACGTAGAACTAGAGTATTTGGCTGGTAGAACCAGCTAAATAAAATAATAAGTAAATATTTTACGAACAAGCGACCAGACTCTGATATCGTAGCGGCAAATGTGCGTTGCTGATTTGCTAACTTTCATTTTTCATTCGTCGTCCGTAGTAGTAAAGACCACCATCCTCCATCGTACTCGATGTTAAGCAGCGATGTGGTCTACGATCGAGCACACTTGTTCATTAGATACCTACTAACCCCAGTGACTTGAAGATCTCCTATACTGTGAAAAACACACACAGATTCCGGCGTAAATGGAATGTCCACCTAGTATGGAAAACAGATGATGGATTTGTACATGATAGCACTTTGCCATGAGCCGCGTGTGGTGACGGCGAACAGAATACATGTAACACCATCCCAGCCCAAAATTTTCCGTCGTGGGGGTCGTAAGAGGTGACCAAAGCTACTCTCCAGAGGACGGGCAGCAGCGCTCTCTGTGAGTTAAACCATAACATCACTGCGATCGCCAACTCGCCTGCCGAGCGTGGCGATTATTGGTATTTACCCCCAAATGATCATAGAAATCATTGGAGGCGGGGCCTTGTCCAGCAATGTACATCATGTGACTGATAATGATAATAATTATAGCACTTCGACTGTGACTTTTCGAATCGCAACGACTACAATCTCTTCCCCTATCCTTAGAAAGACATCGTGAGAGACTGCCTTTTTATTTCTTCAATCAGAATTCGGAGAGGCGAATCAACTTCAAGTAGTGAGACAACGACCTAATGAACGCTTGTGTCTCGGTCACGCCTCTCGCCGTGGGGGGTGGGCAGATGTTGTTGGAGAAAACAATAATTATTGATTAAGCTGGTGATGTTAATCTTTACAGGATGCCTAAATACCGATATATATTTTTTGTTTTTTTATCATTTAGAACAAGCGTTTGACCACCATCCTGCCTGATGTTAAGAAGCAATGTGGTCAAATTTTAATATAAATTAAAAAAATATGTTTTAAAATAACACACAAATTGCCTTCGTCCCATATTAAGTAGCTAAAGCACTTGTGTTATGGAATTCAGACAACAAAATATACTATTCATAGTTTAAACCGGGTGTTACGGCGCGAAATAACTAAGGTAAGTTGAATGCTTGTCTTTGGTATAATGTCAGTGCGCGTTTCTTTGAAAAATGATTTAACAAAATATACTTACTTAAATACATTTATTTTCTGTTAAATCCATTCGTATATAAATAAAACACCCAGACACATCCAAAAATTACTTAAGAGCTCATCACCTAAGTACCTGTCAGCAGTGGAAATCGAACCCACGACCCTACGGAATAGAGGCAGACATGCTGATGCAACGGGCTCGTCAATATGAGTGTTTACTAAAAATACAGGTGACTGACTTTTACATATTTAATGATATTACTTAATAGAACAAAAGAAAAATAAAAAAAAATACGCTTCACGCCTTTTAATCCCAAAGCGGGGTAGGCAGAGGCACTTGCTTTAATAAGCAAATGCCCACGATTTGTATATTTTTTAGTTCCAAAACAAAAAAGGAATCATCCGAAGTGCTTCACCCAGTCAAAAGTGTTGAGGTAACAAACATAAAAAACAAAACCGAACTGAGAACCTCCTCCTTTTTTTGAAGTTGGTTAAAAAGTACGTACTTCAAAACTATTTTAAAACCTGTTGAATGAAATCGTCAAAACCCACTTCAAATAGGCGAAAAAAGTCAAGGACCGTGTAATCAAGTGGCTATTAATACAGCCCAAATTGTTCCCTATTCACAAATCACTAATGATTAAAATCATTGTTATACGATTAAAATGGTTTGATCGCACTTATTTTTTGATACTTGAATAGTTAAGTTCTTGATCAGCTTAGCTTTTGATAAGTACCATCGCGGACTTATTTGTAGAACTTTTTAAAACCTATTATTGCTTGGAACTTAGTTTTACCGTATCTTGTCAGATTAAGCCAGCGCACACAGTAATTATACCGCAAGTTACCGATTTTTAACCTAACCTTAATTTTATGCTAAATAATAAATAATTCAAAACACATCCCCAAAAATTATAGCCTATATGTTATTCTAGATTATAAACTACAATGCTGCCAAGTTTCATTAAAATCCGTCCAGTACTTTCTGCGTGAAAGAAGGACAAACATCCATCCATCCATCCATACATCCAGACATCCATCCCAACTTTCGCATTTATAATATACTAATATTATATAATTATACTATATAATAAATACCGCTCACAACGGGCGAGAATAAAGAAAAAACTTTAACAACATATAATATAATATAAAGTAGGAAGTACGATAGTAGGATAGGATGTAATTAAATAAGTATATTTACCTTCTTTGTTTTAGCCTGTAAGTGAGTCATTTACCATGTTTTTGCCGTTACAACTTTTAATAACTCGATACTACGGGCTGCATGCACGACAAAGATGACGTCATTGTCCCGTTCCGCAAGCGAGTTTACTACTACTACTGCAATGTTTGACGTTGTCACTTCAAACTATCGTCCGTAAACCGTCTTTACGGACAACCATTTTTTGGTTAAGTTTTTTTATTTATAACTTTTCGTTGCATGTTTCTTTGGTTTGTACATAAAATAAAAAAAATAAAAAATATCCTCTCGATATGCCCGAACCACCGAAGCATGCCTTTTCAACCTTCATTACTACATATTTCCTTTAACACATTAGCAGACAGTAAAATAGACACAATAGATGTTTTATTGTTATGACGCCTACAGGCGTGTCATCATCATCATCATCAGCCACATAACGTCCACTGCTGGACGAGGGCCTCCCCCAATGAGATCCGTAATTTGGGGGGAAATGCCAGTAATCGCCACGCTTGGCAGGCGGGTTGACGATCGCAGTGGTGTTGTGGTTT
>SJJU01012468.1:0-16003 GCA_012932125.1 Conopomorpha cramerella
CTGCGTTCAGAATTAATTACATCAAGATTTCGGAGTTTACCGGTTTTTTAATTTATGAAATTATAGCATATTAATACTTTTTATGTTGATTTTTTTGTTTCTACTATGCTTATTATCAATACTTTTACATAATTCTAATAATATTTTCTGTGTTTTACTTTATTTTTAGAAACATAAATAAACACTTTCATTAAATACTTGAACGCAGTCTTTTAGAAGTTGCAGTATTGAGTGTATGAATTGTTTTGTTTGTTCAGCGGTCTTTATGAAAAGTTTGTAATCGTATTTCTAATGAATTTCGAATGATATAAATAGAAGTTATCATTTCTTATTCTTATGGCGTAAGGATATAAAACTGTTGTGTAATATGTGAATTCATGATTTTTGTGCAATGTGTTGTCTGAATCCTGTAAGATTCGAAGAAGTATCGAATAACACTCAGCATTCCATGTTTCAAGTGCTTTGTTCATTCAAAACAGAAAGACGCGCCAGCGTAGATTGAGCTATGGGCACTGAAACTTCACTAGAAGCACTTTGGAAAGTTCTTCGTCAACATAGATCTCTTGCGAGTTGTTGTTAAATAAAGTTGATCATCCTATTTCAAAATCAAGTATATTGTACATAGGTAGAACAATTTGCTAGGAGGAATATTAGTACCTCCCTAATTATATTATTAAATATAATTTACTTTTCACTATCCCATATTTTCTTATTATATACACACGTGACCTTGGATTGATTACAAATCAAAACTGAAATAATATGTTGTTGACCTGAAATTGGAGCTTGTTGACTATGGGCTGGGATTTCTGAGACGAAGGCAATAAAAGTTTCTTGAGGAACTGAAGCAGGAGTTCAAAGTTTTTGTAAAAGAAATGTTGTCCAGTTGAAATAAATATTTATTTATTGAGATATATTTGAACAAATAATAATCATAATTTCAGGTTGCCCTCATCTCTCATAAATGCTCATTGAGACTCTTTTGTGTTGCCAAACCAGGCCATACTTAGTTCAGGATTTTTGTTGCTGCTACCAAGACACAAATCCAGTGTTTGTCATCTCCCGCACTGTGATTGTTTCTATAATAGCACAGGAAGGTTTGCCCTGTTGCAAATGTTGTGTAAAACTGTACAACAATTAACAATAGATGCAGTCACTTCTGGAGCATAATATAACACCTGGGGACAAAAAAAAACATATAAGACTTACTAACTACAATATTTAGCTTTAAGTATAGTTTTGTAAATATAGCCTATAGGCTATTTTCTAATTATAGTTCTTTATAAGTAAGTACTGTAATGGTTTATTGACTAAGTGAGTCAATAAAACAGCCTGTAGCAACAGATACATTCCAAGTCCTCTAGATGAAAGGGATTGATCCTGTTCACGCAGTGCAAGCTGCCGCTGGTGCCCGTCTATGCAAAGATACTGTTTAATCGTCGAAAATTTCTATGGATGTATAGAAAATAGTTTGTTTATACCCCAGAGTTAGGTACCGGCCTCAAGTAGATAGAAATTTATTCACACAGCATTTTTAAGTTGAGTAAATAATAAAAATAGATAGGCAGATAATAATAACGTGACATTTTATTAAATACTTACATTTTCCATCAATTTAAACTCAAAAACTTGACCACTAAAACAAAAGCGATTCAGTTTCGTCGGTCGCAGAGTAACTTTATTTGAATCGCAATATTTGACACATAAGCGATTCAGTTTAGGTTCAAGTGGCACGTCATGGTACGAAAAAGAACGAATGTAACGCTCACTGAACCGCGTTTGAAACTGAATCGCTAGGAAAAGTTGAGCGTATATTGAGCCGCTATAAGCACGTGATGGGACGAAAATTGCGATTCAGTTCAGTTTAGGTCGTCAAATGAATCGCTTAGGTCGGTGATGGTAGGCCTCCTGGTAAGGCCCTACCATCACTCGCTTATGTGTCAAATATTGCGATTCAAATAAAGTTACTCTACGACGCACGAAACTGAATCGCTTTTGTGTTAGTGGTCAAGTTTTCGAGTTTAAATTGTTGGAAAATGTAAGTATTTAATAAAATGTCACGTTATTATTATCCGCCTATCTATTTTTATTATTTACTCAACTTAAAAATGCTGTGTGAATAAATTTCTATCTACTTGAGGCCGGTACCTAACTCTGGGGTATAAACAAACTATTTTTCCTATACATCCATAGAGCTGGAAATTTTCGACGATTAAACAGTATCTTTGCATAGACGGCACCAGCGGCAGCTTGCACTGTGTGAACAGGATCAATCCCTTTCATCTAGACTTGGAATGTATCTGTTGCTACAGGCTGTGAACAGAATGACTCACTTAGTCAATAAAACATTACAGTACTTACTTATAAAGAACTATAATTAGAAAATAGCCTATAGGCTATATTTACAAAACTATACTTAAAGCCAATATTGTAGTTAGTAAGTCTTATATGTTTTTTTTTGTCCCCAGGTGTTATATTATGCTCCAGAAGTGACTGCATCTATTGTTCATTCTTGTACAGTTTTACACAACATTTGCAACAGGGCAAACCTTCCTGTGCTATTATAGAAACAATCACAGTGCGGGAGATGACAAACACTGGATTTGTGTCTTGGTAGCAGCAACAAAAATCCTGAACTGTATGGCTTGGTTTGGCAACACAAAGGAGTCTCAATGAGCATTTATGAGAGATGAGGGCAACCTGAAATTATGATTATTTTTTATATTTGTTCAAATATATCTCAATAAATAAATATTTATTTCAACTGGACAACATTTCTTTTACAAAAACTTTGAACTCCTGCTTCAGTTCCTCAAGAGCCTTTTATTGCCTTCCTCTCAGAAATCCCAGCCCATAGTAAACAAGCTCCAATTTCAGGTCAACAACATATTATTTCAGTTTTGATTTGTAATCAATCCAAGGTCACTTGTGTATATAATAAGAAAATATGGGATAGTGAAAAGTAAATTATATTTAATAATATAATTAGGGAGGTACTAATATTCCTCCTAGCAAATCAAAAGCTCAACTTTATTTAACAACAACTCGCAAGAGATCTATGTTGACAAAGAACTTCCAAAAGTGCTTCTAGTGAAGTTTCAGTGCACATAGCTCACTGTACGCTGGCGCGTCTTTCTGTTTTGAATGAACAAAGCACTTGAAACATGGAATGCTGAGTGTTATTCGATACTTCTTCGAATCTTACAGGATTCAGACAACACATTGCACAAAAATCATGAATTCACATATTACACAACAGTTTTATATCCTTACGCCATAAGAATATGATATAATGTAAATGATAATGATAAATAAAATATAATGATAACTTCTATTTATATCATTCGAAATTCATTAGAAATACGATTACAAACTTTTCATAAAGACCGCTGAACAAACAAAACAATTCATACACTCAATACTGCAACTTCAAAAAGACTGCGTTCAAGTATTTAAAGTAAGTGTTTATTTATGTTTCTAAAAATAAAGTAAAACACAGAAAATATTATTAGAATTATGTAAAAGTATTGATAATAAGCATAGTAGAACCAAAAAAATCAACATAAAAAGTATTAATATGCTATAATTTCATAAATTAAAAAACCGGTAAACTCCGAAATCTTGATGTAATTAATTCTGAACGCAGAGTAGATCTTTGTTCGATACGAGGCGAGCGGATCAGAGACAAAAATCATTCGTTCTTTTTTTTTTTCTACGCTCAAACGCTATTCAGTGAAAACGACGTGATGGTACGAAAAAATGCGATTCAGTTTAGGAACCTATATTGAACTGACTGGGATTTGAATCGTTTTGTAAAAGGTGATGGTAGGCCTCCTGTGTTTTGTGGGTAAGTAGATAGGTAGGAGCCAATATTTCGTAAAGACAAGTTACAAGTCGTAAAAGCCAGTGCACTAAGAGCTACTTATTATGTAAATACTAGCTGACCCGGCAAACGTTGTTTTACCAATATAATTTATAGCACATATATATATTCTAGTTTACAAGCTACAATGCTGCCAAGTTTCATCAAAATCAGTCCAGCACTTTTTGCGTGCATGAAGGACAAACATCCATTCATACATCCATCCAAATAAAATTAATTGATTGATAAATACGACTGTCCTAGTGCGTCACCTGTTTTGATAGAACTCTATCTGTAAGCAATATAAGCGTTATGTATGTACCTATATACCTGTTATAAAGATCTAATAAAGACAGTAACTAAGTAGGTACACTTTATGACTGTTTTCAGGGGTAGGCAGAGACTAGTCTCTACATCTGACATATCCATTTGCCTCATCTAAAATTATACACACTCGCCACTTTGAAATTTTATAGATATGACACTACATTAAAATAATGGATGGAATTAGTTGATGCTCGTTAGTCATGTGTAATCAATCAAATGGTAATTAATTGTGCAGTACTTACTAATATCAATATTTATTTTCCGTAACCAAGTTTATTTTAAACGATTTCAAAAAGGCGAGACTCCTTCTCAATTCGCCCGTATCTGTTTATGTTTGTTACGTCAAAACTTTTGACTGGGTGAACCGATTTTGATATTTTGTTTTTATTTAAAATCTGGTTCTTCCCTTGTAGTTGCAATTATTTTTTCAAAGATCAGTTCTGACAATGAATTCGATGCGAAAACTTACATAACTTTAACTATATACATATTATTTTTTTACTGGTTGAGTATACCTACCTAAAGTTATACCTACATACGTAATACGCTTAAATTGCGAATGTAGGAAAACACGAAATATAAAGCACAAGTCAAAGCTGTTTCGAGAACTGGTTTGCTTGTGGAAGTATTTATACGCACTGATCCGCGGGAAAACCACAAAATTTCCTCACATTAATGAATATTTCCTTACCTATATGTATAACGAACTGAGGGAATACCCGACGGCGTTCGGTAAATGCACTCTGACGTCATTGTAAATGTACCGAGATAAATTAGTGGTCAAGGCAAGCACCTCTAGGACGACAGTCGCGGGTATGATTCCCGTCTTCGGTATTAAAACACGCTTTAGTGATGATTGTGGTGACGGCGAATAGAATAGAAAGAAAGAGAGAGAGAGAGAGATTTTGATTTTCGTCAATGGGGATTGTTCATAATTTTCTCAAGATGTCCAATTCGAAAACCATTTCGAGGAATAGCCTTAATTAACCTTTATCAAGAATCAGATTTACAAAATCTTCATGGATTGAAATTATTTTCAACTTTTAAGTTAAACTTTTATTTGAAGACTATGACGTCATAGCTCAGCCCATAGGAATGTATGTATTCCAAAGCAAAAAAAGTAACTGAAGTGCCAAGTCTGATTGAAGTTTGTCGTGTGACAGCTGTGACATAAGGGAGTAACAAAACAAACTGCAAATATTTTGAAAACCTACCTATTTTATTCGGTTCTTGTTTACGTAATATTCAATTCAATTTATTAAAAATGGCTCTTATTACGTAATATTATATAGGTTGACAGTCACTGTCATTTTATAGATGTGTCAATCATTTGTTATTTTTGCAATTTATGTTATTTTTTTTTGGCTACGATGACGGTGTTCTTTCAACGCAATGATGACGTATTTCCGGTCTAAGCTTTAAAAATTAATTAAAATGTAATTAGACAATTATATACAAAAATATTCAAATTAGTTTCTTAAAATGGTCTATATTTTCAGAAAATACTGTAAAAAACACCACTTAAAAAATGTGAACAATCCCCATTGATGCCCATGATGATGTGCCATCATTATTACAATGAAACTTCTACTTTTGACCGACGACAAAACGGTGGAGGTACTCAATTCGACGCGTATACTATATATATATTTTTTATATAATCACGCATAACTTTTTACAGAGTAGTAGGATTTTGATAATCATTTTTTTTAATGGAAAGGGTAGGTATACTGCAAAGGTCCCATACAAATTTGGATAAAATATTCCAACACTAAGGGTACTAAAACTGGAGATGATTGATTGTTCAATCACTGATTGTATTGTAAGACCACGCATAACTTCGTCGTTTATGAACTGCTGATGATTCTTTTTTTGTTAGAAAGAGGACAGTTCAAAGGTAAGGATGTCAGGGTGTAATGATGTGAGACCAGATAAAACGAGGGGTACTTTAAAAAAATTGGCAACTGGTATTGCTTGAATTCGGTCCTTTTTACTTTAAAATTTTCTCAAGTAGAGTTGTGGTTCGCCTTTGGAGAGACCTACATCCAGCAGTGCACGTCAATAATCTAACATGATGGGTGTTAATGAAAGTGTTATAATAATTCACCGGTGCCAAAAGTGCAGGGTATATTCACGGGATTCTACGTCTATGGGTATATTGGTGTCATTGTAGTCATGTGTCAAATTTCCCGCTCTTCAACTAATAATATAAATGCGAAAGTTTTTTATGTAAAATATATTTTGTGTACTTTTATAACATCTTTACGGAAAAAGTGGTGGATACATCAGCAGATTATAGCCTGGATGAGAACAAATTATACACTATATTTTTGTTAGTTACCCGGAAGAAATCGAGCGGTAAGCAATTTTTCCATTGTCGTTTTCTTATATTTGTAATGTACCGTTTGAAATCTAATATCTACTAGTATAATCATTTATATTTTACCGCTGTGATTTTGAAAATTCTGCTATGTTTCCTATTTCTGAACCTATAGTACCTACATCTTAAGTGTCTCTTATAATAAATACAGAATCATTTAACCCAATTAAGTTGACAATGTCGTTAAACAATCGACTCTACATTGTAGAACATTTTTGTTCAACGAACCGTGTCAAATATCTATTAAGTAAAATGCAATTATTGCAAAATGGCGTTTCTTACGTTCTTTACGTAGTTAGGTACATTTCTTTTGTAAGATTGTAAGCGTCATTTTACCGATGAATGGATCGCGTGTATTGTTCGTTAGGCAGTTAGATCTGTACTTATAATGAGTAAAGCCTTGGCCTCCCGTTAAACTGAACCGAATGTTCTGAGAAACTGTACTACGATTATGATTTAACGAACAAGTATTGTGCCACGTCGTTTAATGAAGATTCTTTGCATTGTTTCGTATTTCATTGGAAAATAGCTTTGTCATTGCTATCTTAAGTAATGATGTACTATAATAACTTTCTGTCTTTCCTATAGTTTTGTAATTGTAATTAAGTAAACTGTGACGTATCTCTCTGTTTGAGATTTGAATTGAATTCATGAGAATTAACCTTCTTGTATATGTAACAGCACTCGTGAGAAATTAAATTGTGATAAATTCATCAGTTTTCAATAGATAAATAGATAACTCTTTATTATTATTTATTATACTGGTTAAAGGCCGATAAATATGAAAGCCCGCGTTAATCATTCCTTATGGGGTAGGTACAGGCTTTGAAGTAGTTCATATTTAGTTAAATTTCGCGACGTAATACCCGGTTTAAACTTTTAAAATAATGTCAATGCGCGGTTCTTTAAAAAAAATACATAGAACAAGTTCATAGTTGATTAAAAATCTAGAAATTGGAACTCAAATGGTCAATTACGTAGGCTAAGTGTCCATCTTCTGTCACAAAATGATATGGAGCAGTATAGCTGTCGGATTGATTGAACCGACAATTTTATGCGGGTATTACGGAGCATGAAAGGTGTGACATTGAGTGTCAGGATAAGGAATAGAATTTGAAAAAAGATGTAGTGACCAAGACTGAAAAGGGAATGCTTCGCGGTTTGCGGTAGTTTGAGCATATGGAGAGTATGGATGGAAGTCTATTGACGAAAGAGATTTATATGGGTGCTGTAATGGGCCGGGTGAGTATAGGTCGCCCCAAAGACATACATCGACCAGATTGGTGATGTCCTGGTGGAAGGTGGCGTGAAAAATACCCGAAACAGGAGGTCATTTATGAAAAGATGTATGCATGTAGATGAAGCGAAAGGGCTATGTGAGGACCGTGACAAATGGAGATCTGTAGCCTCTGCCCACCCCTCTGGGAGACAGGCGTGTATGTATGCATGTTTTATGCAACTTCAAAAACTTAGTATTTTTCAATTCGACATGTACTTATTTTTTTATTATTGGCTGATAAATCTGGGATTATTTTTGTTGGAAAGAAGATATTTCCAATGAGGTCTCATTATAAAAAAGGCATGATGATGGAAAACCTGATAAATCGAAGGGAACTTTTAAAAAATGTATGGCCGTTCGGCTGGTAATGGATGAAGTCAGTTCTTTTTCCTTTAAAATTAAATGCCGTTCGACTTTCGGGATAAATGTTTTATTCCCATGTGCAAATTACGGGTATATTATTAAAGGTATTTTCATGAAATTACGTTCTGTTGTTTCCGCGTGAACGAGTGTCAAACATCAAACAATGTAGGATTTATTTTGCAAAAGTGTAACCCCACTCAACTGAGGTAAAGAAAAGGAAAGGAATCCGTTAAAAGGATAGAACCCCCACTTTATTTTTCCACTATCACGGTTACCTACGTTGTTGAATACTTATGAATTAAACATCAAGTATCTACTCTCGAAAAGTAAGCCGGCATCTCCTGGAGCGTTTATTTCTGCACCGACCTATTTATGGTTACGAATCACTCTTCATTTGCGGTAAAGTCACATGTTTTGTTATTCTGCCATACATACTATCTTCAAATATATATACCTCTACATATATTTATGTAGTCTAAGCTATATAAAAAGACGGAATGATTGCATTTAAAGGTGTAACGCAAATATGAGTGAGAGTAGAATGGAAGAAGAATGAATAAGAAACACGTCAAAGTTAATGAATTTCATGTGTGACCTAAGGCGCTATAATAGCTGAGCTAGACACTTATTCCATTATCAAATTAAAGGTTCCATGGTGCAAGTCGAAGGGAATACCATAATATCGCATTTAATGTTTATTTTCACGATTATGGTCCTATTACGACAGTTTCCATATTACCTACTTACTTATAAAATATTTGCTATTCCTTATGCTCAATGATCTCAGAATCTGTATTAGAATCGACGTGATAGGTTAGGCATTTGTTTCTTACGAAAATTGTATAGTAATACAATAATTAATGCAAACAAATACAAGTATAAACAACATTCAAGCACGACAATTCATTCGTTACCCTAGCCACCCCCAGCGCAGGCAGGCACTGGATGGGTCCCTTCCTACAAATTCTACTTGTTCAATAGTTTCCGAGCTTGGGACGGCACGATAACGTTTTCAGGGACATATCACGCACGTTGAGAAGATAACAAAAATACTTAAGTATTGTATCCCCGACAGTATTAAGCTGTTGGTCCTGGTTTTCCTACTTGACTACAGTTGTCGTAAAGCTGAACAATAGGAACTTATTTACTTATTTATATCCTCGAAGTATTTCACAAGCACCACCGCTCTATAACAATTATAAATTTACATTATAACTATTTTCCGCACCACGACAGTTCAATAAAATTACAGTGTTTCGCGCAAAACATCATTCGCAATTTTCATTTAAAATTTCACCAGTGTTACCACTGTTTTAGCAATAAAGTTTTGTAACTGTAAATAAAGTGCGTTTAACAAATAGTGATTTTTATTCGGGACCTCGCACCAGATGCCGCCGGCTGCGGCGCATGTTTCGCAACAAACAACGGCAGCCACTCTCTTATTGCCGACGGCATTGAGTTGAGGTATTGCTGGCGAACCTTGCTGGCGTACATGCCACGATCAATGTTGTTGCATCAAGTCTAGTTCCTACTAGGAACTGGATTTATTGGGTCACTAGGTCTTGATATGTTAGTAATTGTTTGGTTATGTTACATGTATTATTTAGATAACCTAGTAGGTAGTCAATAACTATTTGACGTTGCAGAGGCGTATAATATAATGAGGCAAATGTGTTATTTCACAGAAACTAGGATATAATATTTACACGTATGACGATTACACACACTATAGAACGATTCGTTTACGCCGGAGGAAACAAATTGGTCTGTTTTTAAAATGCAGTTTGAATGCAGTAAACGAAGTAGGTACCTACCTATCTACGAACTTAGGAGTTAAACAAATTGCATCTTTGTTACCCCAAAATTCTTGGACACCCCTTTACAGGAGGAGGCGTAGTATAATGAGATTTCTCTCTTGATGTTATTTATACAACTTAAACTTTGATTACACTTAATTTAAAATTTTTCACGCAGCCATGACGGAACAAGATGTCAAGTTGAATTTCGGTATGTCCTAATGTTTCCAAATTATTTGTAACAGCCTTAGTTTTTTTTTTTTTGCTTCTTGCACGTTTAGGTACTGTTTTTTTTCTCATAGAGAAAACCAGGTGTAATCCGAATATCTTTCCAGCGATTCTGTGACTCCTCGTAGACGAGCAAATCCAAAGTACCCAGTAACATAATTTATTTTAATTTTTCAGAAACCATGGACAGTACAGACTTCAAGGACTTCGCCAAAGCAATGGCCGAATATGTCGCCGAATATCTTGAAAACATTCGGGATAGGTAAGATGTTCGATAGCCTAGGCAGAGACAGTAGACCTGTTGCGGCCTTATTTTACGTAAAATCTTTTTATGATGGATAAAAACGTGAATGGGCATACAATACAATTCACGTTTTTGGTACATTCCTCACTCTTTCTGAAATTTGATTTTATCGTGGATATGAATTCTCTTATGTGAGGTCATATCGTAAGTAAAATGGTTAGTCTTGCACCGAAACCCTAGAAAAAGCAAAAACTGGCTTTATACAAAACAAAGAAATATATCTTTCTTCCATGGTAGCCATAACATCCATACTACGACGAAATCGGTCAGAAAAATAGTATTGGCGACTGTACCTACTTTTATACTGCTCGTAAACGTCATAGCATGAAAGAAAAACAGCGTTTTGTTATAACTCGGAATAAATTTTAACCATAGAACCACTGTCCCCAGGCCCGTTGTGCCATCAGTGAAGCCAGGCTACCTCCGGCCGCTGGTACCCGAGCAGGCGCCGGAGCAGGCCGAGCCGTGGACCGCCGTGATGGCTGACATCGAGCGCGTGGTCATGTCCGGCGTCACCCACTGGCACTCGCCGAGGTTCCACGCCTACTTCCCCACCGCCAACTCCTACCCGGCCATCGTGGCTGATATGCTGAGCGGTGGGCTCGCCTGCATTGGCTTCACTTGGGTGAGTTGACTATTGGATTTTTTTAAAGTGCTCAGTTCTTAAGTGGTGTGGTTTCCACTATTACCAGTACTCTTTGTATTTGATACAAATAATTTTGTACTATGATTATTGTATTATTAGACTTGTATTATGATACAAATAATTTTAATTATAAAAATAACAGATTTTGTACAACAATTCTCACTATAAGCATTGACAACCAGATAAGTGAAAAATATTTAAATTGTGCCCGGCGACAGGCGATGAAAAGTCGATTTTTAAAATCACATGGTAATGTTTAGAAATGTTGTGTCATTATTACCATCAATCATTATTATTAGGGAAAATAGTGAGACCTACTCAATGGGGAATTTTCTTTGACATTTTTCTGACATATTTTCGGGCGGAAAACTGTCATTACTGAAATACTTTCCAAACAAAGTTTGACAGTAATTTTCCGGCCGAAAATCTGTCAGAAAAACGTCAAAGAAAATTTCCCATTGTACAATCAACTAATGATATCAATGTACCACCGTAATTCTATTTTTTACAATACAATACAGACACGACAATGTCATTGTTACGTTCAAAATCGTTCGACTTCCGTAGGAACTCTGACACACTACACTTTTGTATGTCTTCGATTCGAAGAAAGTGTATGCGACGTGGGATCATGAAATAAATGCTTCATTGTACAATTGTATATGAGAAGGCGTTCATATCCCATTGCTTTGCCATCAGTATCACTGGAAACAGTCAAATCGGCCTCACTACAAAACACTTCTTTACATCTTACTACGTCTTCTTTCCAACACCAATGAGGTGTTTCCTAAAAAAATCTATCTGTCAAATATAGTGGGATAGGAAAGAGATGCAACTACTTTATTCTCTGATCGTTCATCTTCTGAGTTGCTTTTTTGTGGGAATCTTGTCGAAAACATTGCAACTTCCAAAGATAACACCCGCAGTCTCCAACCATTTGTGGATTATGCTTATAGCGACTTGGAAGAAAATATAATGTTCCGTAATATTGTTACACACACACACTTCACGCCTTTTAATCCCAAAGCGGGGTAGGCAGAGGCTCTTGCTAACGCAAATGCCCTCGGTTCACCAAGCGTATTTAACCCAACGTGACAGGGGGTGAGCCCATCGCCGTCTGTAATATTGTTACCGCTTTCATAAGTTTAAAGACCGTATTCCATAACACCACTAAATACTACTAGATGTTCCATCGTGTAATATATTTTATTCTGCTCTAATCGTGTTTATGTAAGAGAGACAAACCCATTATTATTTTATAATTTTAATCCGATATCAGACGTGACACAATTACACTTAACTTACTTACGCGTAAGTTATGTAATGAGACTTTGATTATGAAAAACGCTCTAGGTATCAGTCATACAACTTTTACCTAGTTAAGTAATTTCGTGCGAAAAAACCAGTTAGCTCAATGTCAAGGCCCCACACGCCCGACCAGCCGCTACAACGACGAAGGTAAACATGTATTTACACCATGTATGATACACTTTAATGTAGGTATGTAGGTATACCTATAATATAGGTTTAAGTAACACAACGCATAAACTTACCTACACAACTTCAGAAATTTTAGAGATTAATGTTTTATTGTGAAGTTCTAACAAAGATAGTGAGATACAAAAAATACGCATTCCTCACGGCTGAACAGGTTGTATTTACAATGTGATAAAATATCACAAAGCTCTTCAATTGATGAAAGTCATGTACGATTAGATAATCGAAATAAACATCCTCGATGCACTAGGAAAAGCTCCAAGCGCATAGAAAACAGGAATTTGCTAAGCTTAATAGAGGTCCCCGACTGTAAAAGGGTCCACAAAATAACAACAACATACGGTTAGTTCGTTATAAAAGTCAAGAGATTAGATCACTAAATAAGTTATTTTAAATATGTACCTACCAAGTGCTTTATCCTGTAAAAATATTATTTTGTTTTGTTTTGTACTTTTTAATAATACTGATCTGCAATTTTATTCTCTCATGTTGCGAGGTCGCCTGGTAGAGAATGCATTAGTATTAGTTCACCCATTGTACCTTACCTTGTATTTAGTTTAATAAAGTTTTAAATAAATGTAGGCAGACTAAGGCCGATCTTTTAAAATGACTAATTAAATAAACTCTTACTAAAAGGAAAGTAAGGTAAAGGAAAGTATGGCTAATACTTCTTATTAGCCATACTTCACATGTCATAAATAGCTAAGTACTTATTAACCTTACAAAGGTAAATTCAGCGAAAATAATCCTACCTACATACCAGGTACCAGTTAAATTGTTTTAAGAAAATAGAGCAATTTAGTTAAATACAATTATTTGTATTATAAATACGTAGCAATCATATTTATACTCTCAGAACATTATGATCGATACTCGGAACGTATTCAGTATTAATTGCGTATGTAACCACTTAATAGGTTACCATTAATGGGACCAACGTATAACTAACACAATATGACCAAATAAGCAAACAACTTATCACCCGAAAGGTTCTCCTAAAGATTCAATAGATGTCTGAACAGCGTGTGTGATATCCTTACGCATAAGCTTTTGTAAGGAAGTATTTCTTACTGATATTATAAATGCGAAAGTTTACATGTTTAAGTTTTTAAGGTGTACATTTCAGCTTTTTATTCCGATATAATATAAGCTATTTTATTAAAAAATAGTTTCATTGAAGCCAGTTTAAATTTAAATATACATATTATATATATTGGGTGGTCTGTTACTTTTTTTTCAGTACTAATATATGGACGACTGCTCTCGAAATCGTAGTAAATGAAAAGGAGACGCCTTTGTCCTGCAGTGGGATACAAAAAAAAATAATATGGGAATTAGTTTACCCGGCATATGTTATTTTGCCAATTTACATTATTAACAGTCATCATCATCATCATCAGCCCATACTTGTCCACTGCTGGACATAGGCCTCTCCAATTGCACGCCACTGTGATCTGTTTTTCGGCTTCTCGCATCCAGCTTCTGCCAGCCATCTTGCGTATATCATCAGTCCACCTTGCCTGAGGGCGTCCTACACTCCGTTTGCCGAGACGCGGCATACCTACATGGGGACAGACAGCGTGAAACAACTTTGTTTTATACTACCGATTAATAACATTACTATAACCCAACAGATCGCCAGCCCAGCGTGCACGGAGTTAGAGGTGGTGATGCTCGACTGGCTCGGCCAGATGCTGGGTCTCCCGGAGAGCTTCCTGGCGCGGTCGGGCGGCGAGGCCGGCGGCGTCATCCAGGGCACGGCCAGCGAGGCCACACTCGTAGCACTGCTGGGAGCCAAGTCCCGCACCATTCATCGTGTGAAGCAGGAACACCCGGAATGGACTGACTCCGAGATCACCGCTAAGCTGGTGGCATATTGCAACAGTGAGTTTATAATCATATATATATACATTTAGTAACGCTATGAGAGAATGTAAGGCGATACGGCAATGCGATATGCAGTCGAAATTTACCTAGGTACTATTTCTGTACCGAGTCTATTTCAGCTCGACACCTTTGGTCTCGAAAATTTTCAACAAAACAAACTTGATCAGCTGATTGCGTTTTGTACATGTCAATTTATTCTAGAATACCGTTGAAATAATGATTACCAGCTATATTTGTGTTGTTATTGTACCTATGATTGGTTCCTGATTGCGTTTTTGTATAATGAGGTCGAGTTTTTTCGTTCCTGTGCATTGAAATCTGATGAAATGCTCTCAATAGGTACGGCTTAATACGGTATCTCAAGATCACCCTGTATATAAAGTAAGCTAAGGTAAGGAATAGTAACAAGTTTCCCCCCAATGAACCGTGACAGTGAAAAGCATAATGAATTAACATTGAAATTACTAATTCAGTAATACAAATCAAATCAATTATTTCCGACATTGTTTGCTATCGTCCTAGACCCACTATTTGTGATAAATTGGTATGTAAATATCTAATTTTTTATAAGATTGTGACACTTTTTTGCATTTCAGGTATTCACAATGAATCAAAACAATAGGCAGGTCTCAAGTTCCTGTCTATTAATGTTATCCTCTATGAATACTAATATATTCTCTTGGTAATAATTAAGTTTTCTGCAAACATTTACCTCTTATACCTATTTCCTTGTTCCTTCAAGAACTTCGTAGACACGTCCACTAAAGTCTACAGTGGTAATTAAATCAAAAGAACGTTAGATCCCACGCATACCGGAGCTCCGACGGTGCATATTGTTATAGATTGTCTTAACACTTATTCACAATGTTTTCTTCCAGAGCAAGCCCACTCATCGGTGGAGCGCGCGGGTCTGCTCGGCGGAGTGATCATGCGCGGCCTGCGTCCCGACGCTCAACACCGCTTGCGCGGGGAGACGCTCGAGGACGCCATCAAGGCTGACCTCGAAAAGGGACTCATTCCATTCTTTGTAAGTTCTACTTTGAAGGGTTGTGTTTAAGCCCAGGATCTGTAGGAATTATTATTCTCGAACATCTTTTTTTACTTAACATTAATGTATTCGCAGGCAGTGCCAACCCTGGGCACCACATCGTCATGCACATTCGACGCTCTCGAAGAGATTTGCGACGTATGCATTCCCCACAAGATGTGGGTCCACGTCGACGCCGCGTACGCCGGCTCGGCCTTCATCTGCCCCGAGAACAGATACCTCATGAAGGGCATCGAGAAGGCCGACTCCTTCAACTTCAACCCGCACAAATGGCTGCTGGTGAACTTCGACTGCTCAGCTATGTGGCTGAAGGAGCCGCGATGGATCGTGGACGCGTTCAACGTGGACCCACTGTACCTGAAGCACGACCAACAGGGCTCCGCACC
>SJJU01012470.1:0-23392 GCA_012932125.1 Conopomorpha cramerella
TATTTATGTATTGTATATACTGCGTGTAAAAGGACTCCGAGCAGTGGTCTTAGAAACGTTGATGAAAAAAAAATATTTTTATTGCCCGCTATAGTAAAAGTTGTCGATATTGACGAGCCCAACAACGTTTCTAAGACCATTGCTCGGGGTCTTTTTACACTCAGTATAATAAGTAATAATTAATAACATACTTGTATGCATACAGGGTATCACGACCAAAAATTTTCTTATCTTTGTTTTTTTGGCCGAAGTTAATATAATAATGTCTGTATAAACCTAAAATACTACGTGTAAAAGGGCTAAAAGCAAAAAAATACTTTTTTTTCTATTTTAGGGTAAGTAGTGCACGGGTCCTGTTTATTTCTATTGGTATCTATTAAACTATAGGTACTGCGTGTAAAAGGACCCCGAGCAATGATCTTAGAAGCGTTGCTGTGCTCGAAAATATAAAACACTTTTCATTTGCCCACATTGTCGCCATAGTAAAAATTATTCATAATGACGAGCCCGACAACGTTTATAAGACCATTGCTCAGGGTCCTTTTACACGCAATACAGTATTGTCGTTCCGTCTCTAAAAAAAATTGGTGATTACGTTGCATGGTAAGAATAGAAACTTTGTGCGGCCGACTGTACCGGGACGCCCCCGGATGTTCAGGAAAAACACAAATCCAAGAGGAATTGATCGGATTGCCAACGCGAAATTAATAAGTCGGGGGACGAACGCGTAAGATGATATTTATACAGATATACACGTATACTTACCTACTTTAACAATAAAAACTAGATAGATACTTATACATTACGAGAATAAAAGTATATTCGCGCCTATATACCCGGTGAACAATATTTAGTTATAATGTCTGTGCGCGTTTCATTAAAAAATGATCTGTGCTACATTGTTTGTTTGTAGCAAATAAAGAAATAAAAGCCGTGGGGTGTCTATAGGATAGATATTTTCTTTTTAAATATTATTACAAAACTTACACATAGTCAATATTATTACAAAACTTACACATAGTCACATAGGTTTATTAATATCGAACCCAGGATTGCGAAAGCAAACAGTCCAACCAGAATACACGCTAGGGCGAAAACGAACTTGAAACTACCTTAAGTTTGATCCACGGGGTAACTTTGATCTGATGTAAAAATTGCAAAATAAATTTAAAAATTATTCTTTGCCTATTTTTTTTTTTTATATAAAATAGACTACTTCTTATTTATTTAGGTACGCTAAAGAATACGGAATGAAAACTTTTTGGCTTCGAAAAAGTTCGGATCAAAATAGTCCCAGTCAATGGTACTCAACAATGATGTCATCAGCCACTTCGCAATGATATCATACTTTATGTCATATCCGCTTTATAATTTCGTGTTTTGAATACTTATTATGTTGATCCAAATAAACCGCCATCGTCGTAAACAACATTAATACATACTTACCTGTCATAACCAAACAGATTAAATCAAAAAGGAGGTTTCTTTAAAAAAAAATTCGTTGCATCTCTTTCATTTCCCACTATCTTTGACAGATTGTTTTTTTTTTTAGAAAACTCTTCCATTGTACAGCACAGAAATGAAAAGTACATTTTGAAGGCAACAGTAGAAATATCACTCACTTTTACATTTATGCCTTTCACACCTCATGAGGTAATATTTCTTAGCACCCTACCAGCCCCGGGACAATATTCAAAGTAAATGTTTTGTACTTTGTCAAAGTGAGGTTCGTGCCAGCCTGCCGCGGTGACACACTACGCACGCATAAAATGATAGTAAAATGGGGGAATGAAAAAAAAACTTCACCACTAAGTTACTGCTATCTGCTTACTATTTTTTTGTGAATTTAATATCTACCGTACCATGGACATGCATGTACAGGGTGGAACAAAATTCTAGTGTAGATTATGTCGCCTTTTGCATTTTTTCAATTATATTGTTTTTTACATTCGTAATGTACAGTGTGCAATAAAGAGTATATTAATTAATTCATTCATTCATCCCTTTAAATTCGTCCGATGTTCGGATACTTCATAGTAAGTTGTTTCGAGTTTAAACTTAATATCCACTATCAATGTAACAAACATTGCCTCCTGATGTCTGTTCATATGTGTGCTTGTGTGATCCTTAAATCTACGCGTTTTCCTTTGTAGATAGAATTATTCTTGAGAAAGGTAATATACATGCAGATAATAGCAGAGAAAAAAAATACACTTCACGCCTTTTAATCCCAAAGCGGGGTAGGTAGAGGCACTTGCTTAATAAGCAAATGCCCACGGTAATAGCAGAGAAAAACTGTTAAAAATATATATTATCAAAACGACGGTTGTCGTGTCGGCTAGTTTATACTATATTTGTAATATTTAGGTAGGTTGATAGGCTCATTGAGCGTAACACATTTCCAAAGTAAGCTTGGCTGGTCCCGCGAAGTGGCCCAAAACATCAATGAATGTAGGAAACGGTAGGATCTATCTTCCCAACAGTGGGATACAAAATAAACTACAAAAAGATCAGTACAAAAAAGTTTGACAGTGTCAAACTCTATGAACATTTTGCTAACCCTGTCATTTCGATAAACCCGGAACGGTTTGCGTCTACTTTCATAGTGCGAACCGCCAGGATGTGGAATGACTTGCCGGAGTCTGTGTTTCCTGCGCAGTACAGTCTGAAGGTCTTCAAGTCGCAGTACCTAATGAACAGGTGTGCTCCATCGTAGACCATATCGCTGCTTAACATCAGGCAGGATGGTGGTCAAACGCTTGTTCATAGCCATAAAAAAATGATCCGCACCGGTATTCCTTGGTATAACCATTAACTTTTCGTTAATTAATAGTCAAGAATCCACTCTTGTACTCGAAATGTATGTTTAGGTTAAATTAATTCCGAGTCAGGATAAGGCAGATGCTAAATAGGGTTCCTCGTGGCAAGTTCCCTAATGGCACCCGACCGACAAGTGACCACACTAATCCCTCCCGGCTAACACTTGATTAATACTAGCCAAAGGGTTCCGTACCTCTTTGTATTGGACCGCAAGATTGTACAGTTTAATTAATCTTTATTCATTATGTTGGAAACTGAATGCAATGGAAGAATTCTCCTTCTTCACAGATTGTACTGAAATATAAAGTTGTGTGCTTAAGCAAGGTGTTAAGGACCCTTTCCCCAAGTCTTCTATTTCTGTAGACCTTATTGGGGCCATTTCAGCAGGTGTCAATATGCCAAAAAAAATAAGGCCTACAGTATCACTAAAAAGTTCTGGTTTAAAGGCTATTCCGGATCACAATAACAATCTACTTGATTGACAAATCTACTAGAAAAGTGTATCAGGATCATAGCAAAGCACCACGATTGTCTGTACCCATTTATTATTTTTAAACAGGCATTTACAACCCTTTTTTATGAAATAAAATCTTTTTTTTTTTATAAAGACAATGTACAAGCGTTTGACCACGTTAAGAAGCGATATGGTCTACGATGGAGCACACTTGTTTCAACATTGTCCTACCTATAGGTACGTACACGTTAGGCAATGTTGTTACGCCTAAGTTGATGTTATTAGGTTCCTAGTGAATTAGCATAGAAAGTAGCTCGTAATAAATAAATAAATATTTAGAAATTAGAAATAGTAGATATTTATATCATTTACGTCTTGGTCAAACTAGATTTACAAAGGGGTTCTCTAATTCTGTCGGTGACAATAATTTACCTACCAATCTACCTATAACCTATAAGGTACAAACGTTTGTCTCAGTAAAAACAAAAAAATATCCTAAAACTCGAACCGTCTATTCATAACGATTTTCGCACTCGAAAACCAACCGAATCGTAATAGAGATGTCGTAAATTAACACGAGTTTGGTAACTCGTCCATTAAAAAAGGGCCCCTAAATCGTAAGGGTCCGATTCACATCTCTCACAGGGCTCATTGTGAAAAGTGATATTAGTAGAGTCGGTCGGCTAACACTTGACCGTTGCTGGAATGCCCCTAATCCGTTGTAAATCTTCCGCCCCCGACGAGCGGGTACAAGGGTTGTACAAGACTATGAACTCCAAAGCTATTTGTCAAAATGTGAACCTCCGCCGCCGCCGGAGGACATGTGCGTATGTTTTAGGGCTTTACCTACTTACATGTCTATGACAAACAGAAACATGTGACAATTTAACTTTGCACTTTGTGAAAACAACACCTAGTCTTAGTGCTTTATGTCTGCCCCGGTTTGATATTGAAAAGCGCGTTACAGCTTTTTTATTTATTAGGAACGATTTTCTAAAACATTAATCGTTAAATGTCTTCTTAACTAAGCGTAAAACTCGAAAGGACTGGACCAATGTCTCTAATTACTTTTTGTTGTGCGTATTATGTGAGAAGGTTATGAAAGAAAACATAAGAAAATTGCACTGGAAATTTCCTATACAAATTCGTAATTAAAGATAAAAAACTCCTACTTTAACATTCTGCAATTTTTATTTATCAACCTAATAAAATTAACTAATTAACAGTAGGTACTACATTACGTGCTTAGTATGAACACTACGTTCAAATGATTTCCGGTAAAAAGATCTAGAAAACTATCATTTTCGCAGCGTAGCCGATTGATAAGGAGAGATTTTCGAAATTCAATCCTTCTTCCAATATTGTATAAAAATGTAAATGTACTACCTATGTATGGCCGTCGCTGATTAAAGACCGCCCACAATTTAATAAAATACAGTTTAGCTCACTTAGTTGTGCAGAATCAGCCTCCAGGGCCGTTGTTTTTCAGTCATCCTCCACATGAGTGTGTCAGATGCATTGGTTACTGTCTAGGGCAGGTTATCGGCAAAGTTCGGGTCTCCCCGCTCGGTGGCGCGGAAATATTTCGCGATAATGGGAGCATTATGCGACGGGAGACCCCACCGCATAATCGGCATAATGTATGACAATGCCGCAAAAACCCAGGAACAACGTATCCACCTTGAACAGTAGGTAGCTACTTGCTAGTAAGTGCAGTCTTGCTGATAAAGAACGTCGACCTTGGTTTGCTAGTATTGAAGGTTAGTTAATTTTGTCTGTAGTAAATCATAAAATGTTAAACCGCAATAATAATATACCTAGTTAAGAAAATAAAATACTTATTAAGATGTAAAAGTTATCGAAAAGAACGTCCGAAATAAAAAATAATATCCTAAATATAGGCTTGTTAGGAAGGCAGCAGTCTCACCGCGTGTTTTTAAAAGACGAATAATAACAAAAGAGGCGCGGCTTAATTTATTCCATACATAATATAGCACGACGCCGAACCACAGTCAGTGCATCCGTGCAGAACCATAGGGCCGAACCAGGCTTGATTGACAGCTGCCCTCGGCCAATGGCGGCTCCCAGACCAGCACACGTCAATCAAATCCCACCACCGACTACCCTTATCAAGATAAAAAACTATACAACAATCGCCCTTCCTTCCTCTGAATAAGACTCACCCCAAAACTTGAGCGCGCGGAGTCGTCACGCGATCGCAATCGGACCCTATTATTCCACGGCTTTGTAATTTGAATTCGGAATTCCAATTCGTATTTTGTGGTAAAATACGGGTAAAAAGTACACCGGCGGGCTCCGTTTCGACACAATGGCGTCAAGGGCGGTGCTCCGACATGCGATCAAGTTATTACATTAAAGTGTACACGCCACCAACATGACGGTGGCTACGGGCTATCCTATGCTTATTGAAATATTCTTAGAATCGAGTTTAATATTACAATATGCTTTTAGTTGATAGTAAATGCAAATTTTCCTTTGTTACAGAAAATGGTCTGCCACGGCGCCTGCGCACCGCGTACACCAACACTCAGCTGTTGGAGCTGGAGAAGGAGTTCCACTTCAACAAGTACCTGTGCCGGCCGCGGAGGATTGAGATTGCGGCCTCTCTCGACCTCACTGAACGACAGGTAATTTAAGGACAATTTAAATACAGTACATACGTAAGACATAAAAATAAAAAAAAATCTGTCAAATCTAGCTAGGTAAATACTTACCTATATTGCAAATATTAGTAGGTACGTAACGTAACTTTTAATTGAATTGTTAGGATTATACGTGCTGAACAATGTACATACGTAGGTATCAAGACAAGAAATTTGACAGAAAACTATTTTTCTTTCCAGGTGAAAGTTTGGTTCCAAAATAGAAGAATGAAGCACAAGCGGCAGACGCTAAGTAAGAGCGAAGATGGTGACGACAAAGACTCGACGACTTCAGAAGGCGGCAAAAGCGGAAAGAGAATGGACAAGTTCCTAGAAGATGAGGGTCCGTTGTCTGGTAAAAAGAGTTGCCAGGGCTGCGAGCTGCCGCCGGGCGCGCTGTGCTCGCCGGCCGAGGAGCTGCCGGACCTCGCGTCGCGCACCAGGAACAACAACACTCCCAGCGCGACCAATAACAACAGCTTTGCCAGCGACGGCGCTTCCAGTGTGGCCTCCTCGTCTTCCCTCGACAAACTAGCCGAAGATGACTCCAGAGACGCTCACCCACCTGCCACCGCCGGCGCAGCGCCCAAAAACTTGGCCAAGAGAATCAAACAGGAGTCTAGAAAGCGATCTCCCTCACTCGATACAACAGTGTGCAAAGTTTCACCATCATCTTCCAAGGACGGGTTGCAGATGGCGCCTGGCCTGCCTGATGGTACTAAATACTCATCAGTCAATCTGACACCTGCTACGACACCCGGAACCCCATCCAGCTTGCACCAGAGCCCGCTTGGCCACTACCCCCGGCCTTCGCCACCCAATGTCCCGCCGGGAGCACCGCACACGCAGACATTACCTAATGCAATGCCTCCTTACGTTATTAGAGGAAACGCCCCTCCTGGACAATTTGTTTCTCATCCAGACTTTAGAATGGAAACGAAACCTTTCGTAGGGAAATTGTCACAATACCCGCAAGGCAATCGGGGCTACGAGGGCTATGCGTCGCCGGCGTCTGGTAGTGAGCACCATGCTTACACAAGGAACCAACAACACAGCAGACCGGATGGATCTCCAGCGGCCAGGACCGCCAACTGTGTGACCAATAGGCAGGGGTATCCGCAAGACATGTACCAGAACTACGGCTACCCCGGTTATGGTAAAGACCAGGGCTACGGCCACGTGGGGTACGATCAAGCGCAGAGCTACGGCGGCGAGCACGTGGGCTACCCGAACAGCCACTATGGTTACCATTATCACGAGGGAACGCAGCACGAGCACGGACACAGTTATTATGCCGGCGAGGGGCAAAAGAACGCGGCTCAAAGTACGGACTATGGCAAGACCGCGTATTATGAAAGTGGCACGGCGGCGTACGGCGGTCAGCAGGCGGCTTATGCAGCGGGGAGCTCTGCGCAGCCCGCCAGCTCAGGCGAAGGTTACCCTGCCGATTGCGGCGACACCTACAGCTCCTTCCAGCAGTTCTACGAAGCCACGCACGGCACGCCCGCTGCTGCTGATAACTCCAACTCTTCCTCAGACTTCCATTTCCTCAGCAACCTCGCCAACGACTTTGGGCCCGAATACTACACCATTTGAGATAAGGACTTCGCCGAGCAGGCGAGCGATTTATTTGTGTAAAATGCTTAATGCATTGATACTTCAGTGAAAAACGTAAGGAAAAAACTTAGTTATGTAATAGTTATCGACTCGCATTTGTATCGAAAGGTTTCGCCAAAGGCGGCTCTCGTGATCGGTTATGACTAGTGGTACAACTTACATACCTTATGTAATCGACTTTATATGGATTTGATTGTAATATAATAAGGCAAATAACTGTAAATATTGTAGGCTGTAATTTCAATATTTACTTAACAATAAATTTACTCTAGCTTATTATTCGTATCAGATTTCCCAGTGCAGTTGCTTTCTCATAGATGGAAAAAGTACTGTAATTACTACCTATATTTAAATAAATGACTCGCTACTGACTAAATAAATAGGAAATATTGATAAGTATTTACGATGTAAGTTATTGACCCAGTATCCTGAAACCGTTCACGTGTTCATGGGTGTAAATGAAATGTTAGATATTATAATTAAATCGATTTATAATTCTTATATGTACCTACTTATTGTTTATTAAAGGAATAGTCGTTGCCTTATTTAGTTAATATTGTTTTCTCACTATAAAAATGTAGATATCTAAGAAAATTGTAATAAGTCCTTACATTTGTAGATATTAGTGCTATAATTTTGGCCTATTATATAATAATAAATAATTTGGTGTCACGTTCAATTATTGTCTTGTTATTTTTTTAATACAGACCTAATAAGAGCCGTCGTGTACAGTCAACATTATCATGAACTTATTTGTTACTAAACATTTGAGCTGCGGAAAACTGAAGTGTAAGGTGATGTTACGCATGCTAACTAGTGGCATGCTTTTGCAGCGATTTCCGTAATATTATTATTTTTACGAGTCGAAGCTTTGAGATAAGTATTTGACGGCTTGGTATTACTTACCGTAATGCATTCGGATGTCACTGAGTAGCATGTCTATCAGTATCTTAAATACACTTTGAGCGGTTTTTTTTATCGCTACGAACAAGCGTTTGACCACCATCCTGCCTGATGTTAAGCAGCGATGTGGTCTACGCTGGAGCATACTTGTTCATTAGGAAAGAGGATATCTGCCGACCTACATAAATACATATTTTTTTACAAGAACACACACATTGCTAAAGCACTTGTGTTATGGAATTCAGACAACGAAATATCCTTACTTAAATACGTTTTTTCTTTGAAATACATACTTATATAAAAATAAAACACCCAGACACATCCACCAAGTACTTAAAAGCTTATCACCTAAGTACCTGTCAACGGTGGGTATCGAACCCACGACCCTACGGGATAGAAGCAGACATTCTGAATATACAGATACAGCGCTACAGGGACCTTTTGGCGCGTGAGTGCGGAACATTCAATGATTTCTCGGTAACTAAACCGTCAAACCTAGCACGCGCGTCAAGAAATGCACGACATGGAGCCAATACGCAGTGTGATTGGCTGTTATGTCACGCTTCGTGCGACTCTTGTTTCAAGAAATCGCAGCGCGTTATGTCTTGTCACTCTTTGACGTCGGCTCTTTGTTGGAGCGCTGTGGCAAGGGGGCAGCTGTATTTCTCCCTTTCTTAATTTGTGTTAGCTTTGATACCGTAAATATGCACGCGAATGTAGCTAACACGTTTAAGACACCGAATACGAACGAGTGGGTTCGTCAATTTGACCATGAAGAATAAAGGGATTCTTTCCAATACATAATAACACGACGGCTAGCTCAGTCCGCGCCATGATTTACATGATGAAAGAGCGGCATACACTATGTGTCCCTCGTGAGTATAGTGTTCGCAGTCACGACAGACGCGAGTAGATTAAAATGATTACCCCTGTCTCACAAGCCGAATAAAAAAGCCACCCCTATGAGTTCCAAATCCTGCCTGCCCTTGCTACATGTTCTGTCATTTGAAAACTATTAGCATACAAAATCTTGGAAGAAAACGTCATACATGCTAAACAGAGTTCCGAATGGTAAGATAGATATGTGAACCCACCATCAGGTTAATTAAATTAAATTCCTTGATGAAACATGGATAATTGCATAAGAAATGCCTCTATCAAACTAAAATGTATTTTTCTGTTTCATTAGATGCACACATCTTCTGGTGTGTGAAAATCTTATAGCATAATTCCTTTGTTTGACTTTGGTTGTATTTACAGATTTGAATAAAGACATAGATTGGTAAATAAACATATCAATTTATTGTTACTGAAGCAAAATCTTAAAATTTTGAGTACTTTTAGAGTAGATAGTAAAGAAGCACAATTGTAAAACTACATACTTAGTTGTAATCCTAGTTGACGTATTTCAAACCTCACAGTCCATAAAAATGTTAATATAATTTTTTTCAAACAGGAGGTTCTCAAACAGTAGCCCGGGTATTATTTAAGCAAATTAGTTGTAATACATTTTAATTAAATATGCTTTTTAAATGCTAATTAGTATATTAAAGGTAGACTAAAGTGTAATTGTTATGAGGCCGGTTGGGGTTGTGCTTGCTGCGCCTTCAATTTCATCTCCATGATCATGACAATGGCTTCCCTAATTTTAGATTTATCAATTCCCAGCACTTGTATTTTCTCCATTTGCTCCGTAACAAACTGAACTTTCCTTTTAAAGTAATCCTTGGCCCCTTCAATATCCTGTAAAGTAAGCAAAGACAACAATTATAATTCCATAATATCCTGTGTGATGGGCAGATTAACTTAGTACCCTGCCTACCCAACATGTGGTGCAACCTGCTATTCCCTGTTCTGGTAAGGTATCTCTGGGTTTTGGCCTGAGGAATTTAAGTGCATATGGTAATAGAACAGGTAATAGCCAAGTAAGCTAAATACCAGCATCAATCAATATTAGTAAGGATACAACATGTGACTGATATTAAAAACTACCAGGAGGAATACAAGAGAGATATACAGTAATAGGTAAAAATAATTAATAACTTAAATTATGGATGTCACTATCAATAAACAAATCTAATAGACCCCTCAAACGTTTTATTAGTAGTAATCATAAATGTGACTTGATTCTGAGAAGAGTAGAAGCTATACTGCATGTTCCTATACTAAGAATAAGGTTCGACCTACATTATAATTATCACACTAAGGTATTTAGTTAGTCTAAAATCTCATACAAACCTTTTGGGCATAATATCCAGTGCCAATATCAATGATAACCTTTTCAGAATCTGTGATAGTACCCGGCACGTACATACTTCCAGTGAGAGGAACTAGAATTGTTTTTCCTTTTGATTCTGGAGTCAATTTTTCAACACATTCACCTGACTCTACGAATTTTCCTTGCGCTATTTTAAGTGTTTGTAGCGAGTCTTGAAATACATTTAACTCCTGGAATCAATGTAAATAATAATTATAATGTTGTAAAAGAACGAATGAAACAGGAATTAAAGGAAAAAAATCTAATTTTAGCCAACCTGATCGAGTTGCTGTTTCAACTGTCCAAGTTGGTGCAAATTTAATTTCGTGAGATCAATTTGTTGCATTCCAGGAGCTGGTCCTGAAGAAACTGTTGCCATTTTACTGGTAATATATAATATTTATTTAATAATAATATGTGCACAAAACGGAAAAAGTGAATTCCACTAGACTTTATAACCTTAAAATCTCGATAGACAATTTGATATTGACTTTGACGTTTCTGTCAATATTCGCTAGTGTTGTACTCCAAACCACGTCGTATCATCGGCTAGGCACAGTTCCACGATTATAATTATACTAATTGGTTAAAATGTTTGTGTGTAGTTCAATCAATCGAATAGTTGATTAGGCGCGGACTGGCATTCGTTCGTCAGTTTACCGGAGGCAATTTCACAGTTTTACATTTTTACAATACCTATTGTACTAAATTTATTCATTGCTTCATTACGGTTTTCTCTTAGTTTAATTTCTACTACGCACAAGGTAGTGGTATTTTTTGTGGTACCGGTTAATATTATTGTAAGTCATACCTAACCTTAGTCAAACAATGTCGGTCACGCAGATCGAAACTATAGAAACTTTCGAAAGTTCCATAAGGTATGTAATAATGTACTTGCCATAAGTTTATGTAATTGTTTTAAAATATGTTCTTCTCGTCCTCGAGACATATACTATTAATTTTATGGTAAAGTGATAACATCAACAGATGACCCCATTTGTAACCTTTCGCAGTTTGTTTTTACGTAGAATATTATGTACCAAGGTAATGATAATTTCAAGGATATTGTAATATTATCTTGTTTACAGATCACCATCCTTAGCAGTCGTCCATTTTTCAGCTGATTGGGCAGCACAATGTAACCAAGTAACAGATATATTGAAAGAATTATCTAAGCTGCCCGAAATCCTTGCTAGTGGATCTAAATTTTATGTCTGTGATGCTGAAAAATTATCTGAAGTTTCATTAAAATATAAAGTGAGTCATTAAAATATCAAACAAGTTGTTATGAATCTTTTTCAGAGTTAAAAATGATACTGTATAAAAATAAGATGCCAATTGCCAATTTTTATTAACAAACTTAACCCATCAAAAGATGCAATTCCATTTTATATCTCATGAAATGGTTTTTCCTAAGTATCTACCTTGTCCATTATGACCACTGGAAGAGCCATACATGTTTTTTACACATTTCAGACTCTCCTCTTCTGAAATTCAGAATGACAACTGAAATCTACAAACCTTCATTAATTTCTTTCTGTTCTAAAATGTTTTGTCATTTCTTGTGTTTTCTCATTGGATCTCAAGTTAGATGGTAATACAGTGTATGTGCATACATTTATATTTTAAGCTTTATTTTACAGCTATCATAGGTTTAAAAATAAAGTGAAATAACTTATCTTAGCTGTGTCATGCTGGCAAATAGAATACATGTACATGTCACAACTCTAGCCCAACTTTTCCCATTGTGGGGGGTCCCAAGGTCCCTTGGTCACCCAAGGGAACTCTTGAGAGGATGGGCAGCAGCACTCTATGACCGTTGACAACACCACTGCAACGGCCAACCCACCTGCCAAGTATGGCGATTACTGGTATTTCAAATGATAATGGAAATCATTTGGGGAGGCCCTTGTCCAGCAGTGAATGTCATGTAGTTGATGATGATGACTTGATCCTTGCTGGAATGTAGAAGCAAAATCCATCCATTGTACAATAGTAGTATTGGACAGCAACTGCCAGTTATCTACATCTACCTATAATTTACCATTTCAGATTGACTCTGTTCCTACAGTAATATTTTTCAAAAATGGAAATCAAGTAGACAGAGTAGATGGAGCTGATGCATCTCAAATATCATCTAAGGTTAAAAGTCACAGTGTTGGTAAAGTTGCCGCTGCAGAAATCAATACTGCAGTGCCTTTAGAAGAAAGACTGAAGAAACTTATCAATAAACACAAAGTTATGGTTTTCATGAAGGGCAATAGAGATGTGCCCAGATGCGGTTTCAGTCGAACACTGATACAAATTTTAAATGGCACTGGGTAAGTATTTTAATATACTCAGAGGCACAATTAACCGCCCACTCGGCTAAAGTGGCATAACTTTGTTTATAATAACTAAATGCTTATGGTGTTGAATGACAATTTGTTAAGTGAGTAGTTTATGATAGATTGAAACATTTTATGACCTTTTTTTTAAGATACCCTCAGGTGAAAAAATCATGCAATAATGAATTTATGAAGTTACATCGGAAAATGGTCAGCTGGGCGGTTAATTTTGTGCCTCTGAGTATATTATTAGGAAACCATAACATCGTTTTCTTCTTGGTTTTTTCTTAGTTTACTTTAATACTAAATAAATTCTGTATTGCAGGGTCCAGTATGACACATTTGATATCCTGACAGATGAAGAGGTGCGTCAAGGTCTGAAAGAATATTCTGACTGGCCGACATACCCACAACTTTATGTCAATGGAGATCTGGTTGGAGGGCTGGACATCATAAAAGAGCTACAAGCAAGTGGTGAACTAGACTCTACCTTAGCTGGTTAATTAAAATGTTTTTGCTGCAGTAGCGTTTTATTTATTAATAAAAGGTTTTTTACAAGTTGTGTTTATGTTTACGTACATACCCACCTTAGCTACAGAGCAAAAGCCGCCCCAAAGTTTCGTCAGACAGGACCAGATAGATGGAAGGTGGCGAGATATTTTCTTGAAACCTTTGTGGTTGCATGTATAAAAATGGATGAGGCGGCAGATATATTTATTTACAGGGGAAATAAAAGCTGTAAAAAATATAAATCTGTTATCGCACCCCTTTGATAGATAATGGGGGGGAATGTAAGTAATAGTAATTTGACGGTGGTAGCTTACATCGGTAGAGCACAGTCCTCATAAATGTCATGATTTAATTTTGTAAGTAATTCATGTACCTACTAGGATAAACAATAAAAGACAGAATAAACAATAAAAGACATTATTCTCCGTGGAAAGAAAATTACAAATTATTCTAACTAGGTACCACTTGGCACTGACCCATGTGTATATATGTAGCACTTGTACAAAACAACATAATACTTCCGCAGACTTACTACTGACATTACTGTCAAAAAATCAACAATTCATATCAATAATATGAATTGTTGACAAATAGTTGGTCCGTGACAGAAATTGGTGATGAATTTTGTTGATGTAATTTAATTTCAATAAAATTCCTTCCGATTTTTTGTTATAGTATAGTATTTCGTTCTAATTATACTGTGCACGAACTGTTGTTAACTTTCCTTCAGTTGTCAAGCAGAAAGCAATAAAGTAGGTATCGTTAACAAGCAATTTATAACACAAATAATTACCTACCTATAAAATTGGACCCACATAAATTCTTTCTTATTCCATTACGCTCCCATTTCCATGACCTCAGTCATACAAAACTATTGAGAGCTTGAGTTCATTATGCTGCCACCTGTAAAAAGTGAACACTCATAATTCTATTACAATCCCACAAACCCGGAAATAGTAATGTGAAATGCAATAGGTACATTATTATTTTCTTTATCAACCTATTTTCCTAATACTGATATTAGCTACAAATTATACACCAACATATTTCTTTTTTTGTATGGATCGAACAGCCCAATGTAGCTGGGATCAAAATGGTATAATAAGCATATGTGTTTTTTAATACTGCAAAAACCCTATAAAGAACTCCAACAGAGTGAGAGTAATATGGAATAAACCAAAACTCTTCCTGGTACCTCACACCAAATACAAATCCAGTGCAATCATGCTTCAATTATAATCATCTACAGATATTTCATACAGTCATCCTCAACTAGGTTGCTGTTTAGGTTGTATGGTAGGTGTCAAAGAGTGAGAAACTTACTTGAAGTTAAAAACTACATAAACACCCAGAAAACACAAAAAATGACATGGTTCTCACTAACTCATCCAATATAGTAGATCATAGCTTATCCAAAATATTGGCACTCTTATTATTAGTTAGGTACTTATAATAGTTGTTTGTTCTTACAGAAATGGCAAGCAATACAAGAACTGCTGGAGATGGCATGGAGTCTACCACAAATCCTATTGAACAGCAACCCTTGCCACCAAATCAAAGTGGCAGGTTGCCAAGACTTATACAAGTCTTTCCGAAAAACATAGAGAAACATCAAAAGAAAGATACCTTAGGTGCACCTAAACCGCAGAAATTTGTTCCTTATGAACCATATCCTGCAGCTGTAAAGCCTATGGTACCACATATTGGCAAGGGTGTAAAGAGGTCTTCTAAAAACAATATGGATATAAACACACTTATCAATCAAATGTCTCAGATGAACACTAATCTAAGTGAGTTCAAGCCAAGGACAAAATCCACAAGTAGCGAGAAAGCAGCAATCACAACAGCTCAGAATGATGAGATGCAAAAGAAAATAGCTGAACTAGTTAAGGAAAATGATTCACTAAAAGAACAATTGAATCAGCAAGCACAGGTGATTTGTCATTTATACTACTAATATTATACCGAGGAAAGATTTGATTGTTTATTGCAATTTAATTAGATAACTGTACAGCTAGTTCAATTATACACTTCTAGATGGCCTGACAATTTGTACTGTTGTTATTGTGTCCCTATGGCACCCCAGAGGTGCAGAGGGCCTGTACAAGATCACTCCACGCCTTCCTGTCCTCAGCAACATTATTGGCCACATTCCAGCTCACTCCTGCGTCACGCAGTTCACTCTCGACAGTTTGGCACAATTATTGAATGGGACGGCCTCTGGCTCTCTTTCCATTTGGAGGTTGCCATCTCCATCTCCTCATGCGACAATTTGTACTGCAAACATTCAATTTATGTATGAGCCCAACCCGCCTGCCAAATGTGGTGATTATTGGCCTTTCCCCCCATGTGATCATGGAAATCATTGGGGGAGGACCTCGTCTAACAGTGGACGTTATTTGGCTGATGATGGTGTATGAGGCAAGAGAGGCAATTAATTTTTCCGTTTTTGACATAAAATTCTTTGGGAATAGTAGTTTGTTATTATGGTTTGAGTGGCTTTCTCCATTATTTTCAACTTGCTGACTGGGCAAACATTGTTTTGCCAATATACATTATTAACAGTGTTTCTCTGCTATTCCATGCATGTATTACATATATAAACCTTCCTCAAGAATCGCTTTATCGACTAGAGAAAACTGCATCAGAATCCGTTGCATAATTTCAAGATCTAAGCATACATAGGGACAGACAGCGGGAGGCAACTTTCTCTTATACTATGTATTGATGATTTACATTGTACATATGTAAGTATAGGTAGATCTATTGTATTTGCTTTCCACTCTGTGAGGCAGCATTTGTGATTGTGTACATTTTCAAAAACAGAACAATAATTCAATATTGTTCACCCGGTATATAGGCGCGAATATATTAAAAAATCGCCCATATACCCAGTGAACAATATTGAGTTACAATGTCTGTGCGCGTTTCATTAAAAAATGAACAGAACAATAATGTACAATACAAACTATTGTAGTGATTTAACAGGTACAACAGTCAACAAGTGAAATTGTTAACTATTGTTATACTACTGTATACAATTAACAAAACATCCTGATATATTCTAGGTAAATAAAGAGTTGAAAACAATGTTGGTGGCGTCGATGGGTGAAGATTTAGAAACACAGGTTCAATCTTTGGCTGATGACAAAAAACATTTGGCAGATGCGTTACTCAACTCCGCCCAGCATCTCTCCACTCATCAGGTAAATATAATGGATATTATTTGTGAAAAGAAAATTAGTTGATTTCCTAAGAAATTCCATTTTACAATACCAAGGTATGCAAAATAAGAACAATATTGGTTACTGTGATTGGGCCTTGATGAGTTAAAGATTCCCAGTTTGTGTTCGATCTTGTGTAGGTAGCTACTCAAAACCTGTATATTTTTAAAGTGTGTGTAATTTAGAAAATCGTCTGTAGTCCAGTTGGTCGGATACTTGACTTGTAACCGGGAGGTTGCGGGTTCGAGTCCGACTACTGGACATGTACCAATGGGACTCTTTTTCAGAGCCTATGTACGCAACGCAACGCTCGTACGGTGAAGGACAACATCGTGATGAAACCCGCACACCACAAGGTGTGTGAACCCTCTAACGGCGATGGGCTCACCCCCTGCCACTTTGGGTTAAATACGCTTGGCGAACCGTGGGCATTTGCTTTAGCAAGGGCCTCTGCCTTTGGGATTAAAAGGCGTGAAGTGTATTTATTTATTATATTTTTATTATGATTTGCAAGTGTCAGACTATATTTTTTTTTAATTTATTACCATATTCGGACGGTCAGGAGCGTTCTCTGTGAGTTAAACCACAACTCGCCTGACAAGCGTAGCGATTATTGGTATTTCACCCATGGAAATTATTGTAGGAAGCCCTCATCCAGTAGTGGATGTCATGTGGCTGATAATGAGCACAAAAACAGATTAAATAGTTTGGAATATTAATAAAAATACAGAATGTTTTATGTGTATTGAATTAATTATATTCTCCTAAAGGGTACAGTTTTTATTCTTCTTATTACCAGGAGCAAACGGAGTGGCTGGCTGGCCAATGTGAAGTCTGGAGAAGCAAATTTTTAGCTAGCAGGTAATGTTACATTACATTTTACTTAATCATTAATGATATATCTATATACCTTTTCTTTTTGACTGGGGGAGAATCACTTCGGATTCCCCGTCGTCTGCGGGGGAGACGACGAGGGTATGTGGTGAGTCCACTAAAAACCTCCCGGTGACTTCTACGCGCGAAAGAGCCGGTGCCCCCGGAACGCCCGGAAGAGTACGACAACATCCAGGGGAGCACCGGCCATCACTTTAATATTGATTGATGTTGTGTCAAGAAGTTTCGGCCAAAGAGGGTTTAAATGATAATCAACATAGAACACCTTAGCGTCATCATTTGAGAAGACAGCAAACTAAATAAAAGAAAATTGTTTAAAGAAACACGCATGGACATTAAAGCTGTTTATTAGCGGTATCACGTGAAATGAATCAAAGATAATCGAAACAACTAGTTGAAGTGTATGCATAAACTTGATTAATGTCGCGACGTGACATGATTCCGGGTTATAAAAAAATGTTGGTGAGTAATATATTTTGTTTCCTTTAACAGTTTAATGATTGAAGAACTGGCACACTGGAAAAGAACGATGACTGAACGGACCAATGAACTTCAACAAGCCATCGGTCAACTTTTAGACGAGCGCGTACGAGTCCGCGACATGATGCTCTGCACATATAGAAACCTTTACAGCCTGCACGAGAATTGGTTGAAAACAGTTCTAATATCCGAAGACAGGAAACTATACAATCAGCCAATAGGAAGAATCCACCTGAACACAAGTATGCCGCATTCGTCGAACGTTCTAGACCTAGCGTCGGTTAATATGAAAATTGCTGAGAATGTAGGCAGCGATCTTCCGAAGCATGATGTCAGCGAGTGTGAATTGTTGCCAGCTACTACTGACGCTGAGCAATATGCTGAGCAGGTTTGTTTTTTTATACATTTTGTACACGAATCAGTGGGTCCGCCACAACCGTAGAACCGTTGGGGCAAACGAGGTTTCGAGTGGAGACCGCGTCTCGGGAAGCGGAGTGTAGGACGCCCTCAAGCAAGGTGGACTGATGATATGCGCAAGATTGCTGGCAGAAGCTGGATGCGAGAAGCGGAAAACAGATCACAGTGGCGTGTAATTGGAGAGGCCTATGTCCAGCAGTCGGCAAATATGGGCTGATGATGATGACACGAATCAACATCTACCTGTCTACAAAGGTTGCACGTAATTTGATCGGAGACTGGTAATGGATAATGTTTCATGTCACAATACAAGCAGAAATTGAACACCAGTAGTAAATACATATATACTACTGGTGTTCAATTTCTACAATATAATTAAATAAAGTCAGAAAATATTGTTTGATTCTGGATACAAACTACAACTTTGGTAGTGTGAATCGTATACCGTCCTACTCAGTAAAGGACAAAAATCACTTCCTCGTATAAGGTTGATTGCACAACAGTTTTTCAAGATTAATCGACAGTACAACCTCAAAAATAAACATCGCATGACAGCGAAACTGTTCTGGCAATCCATATCCTAGTCCAAGCATAACGCTACTCGTCGCCGTTCAAATGACGAGCGCCCGTGACGTGAGCGAATTACCCAATCATTCGGTTTGGCCACGCCCATTTTCCATTTCATCTAGTTGCCAATTTTTTTTATGTAGCATGTAGAACATTAGGAGTCTGTAGGCAACCCATTCAACTGGCGGAACGCCCGCGGGGCTGGAATTAAGTGGAGGAGGGCTGCGGTACAAGTAACTAGTGCGACTTCATACTAAGAAACTGGCTAATGTCACTATTGCTCCGCGACACGTCTACTAGCGCCCAGCGGTCATTCCGTGAGTTACGTGGTTTGCCTATACTGCCGTCATACGAATAAAAGGCGTAACTTTACATTTATTTTCATGGGAATATGTGCTTTATTACTAGACTAATCAAAACTATTTTTAGCTGTTCCTGTGTCCGACTGCTGGCCAAAGGCCTCTCTCAGTTCTTTCCACTCCTCCCTATTGAGAGCCATCTGTAGCCATACCGACTCACATTTGTTCAGGTCGTCCCACCATCTCCGATTGGGCCGTCCAAATCAAACTAATAAAGCACATATTCCCATGAAAATAAATATAATTTCACGCCGGTTCTTCCCACGACGGCAGTATTGACTATGTGCAAAGCGAGTAGTGGCAGACAGACAACGACCGCAGCGCACAACACGGCAGAAATCGGAAACAAATGCGGATGATCAGCTGTCAAGTGTTGATTGCAGTACAAAATCAAAGCAAAGAAATGGGCCATGGACTGTTGTTGCGTTGTTAACTTTTTAACGTGTTGCGTTCTTACATGCTCGGCTAATACTAATTTATTGCATTTTATCTCAATTTGTGGTTGGAAACTAATATTATGTGTAATAGTTTCAAACCCGGTTTTTATTATTATATTAATTTTACAAACTATTGAATAAATTTCACTTATATAATATTGTCAACAATACTATCTTTGGTATTATTTATATTTGCAAAGAAAACTAACAATGTTTACATTGTTATTATTTGACAGCTTCCGCAAATGTTGTAAACGCTACGCATCTCCACCGTCGCGCACATAGCCAATAGTGATTTATTCATGGCAAAATAAGACTTGTAAACGTGAAACGTGTACCACAGATACTGTCGAAGCCGGTGGAGTTGAAGAAGCTGAACGAGACGCCGGTGGCGGCGCTGGTGCAGCGCGCTTACAGCAGCACCGCGCAGCCCGCGCCCCCTGTGGCCGCCTGCCAGCACTGCCACAGCAAGGTCCAGCTGCTGTAATCTTCCCCAACTCTCTGATCAACGAACTTAGCTGGCTTGCAACTTAAATAGATGTCGCTGGTGTCGTTCAAATCAAGGAACAGGACATTAGCTACCGAAATTATCGGTTTTATATCGGTTGAGCGTCTTGGTATTATTAGCAGCACCACTACACCATTTATTTAACTGTTGCCTCACGAGTGCCTCGTACCCAGCACGCTGGAAACTGAGCCGGGTAGTACCCGTCCCAAAAGGCGACTGTGGTACAGAGGCAAGCGACTTTAGGCCGGTAGGTGTGTTGAGTACCCCGGCTAAAGTGCTTGATAGTGCGATTATGATAGGCGAATTTGATAATATCATTATGTTATTGTATGTATGAATACGGGTATCATACAAAGAGTAAAATAATGTTTAAAAAGTCCCAAGATTCAAGTAACTTCACTATCAGACAGGATGGTGGTCAAACGCTTATTCATTGTGTTTGAAAAACTTACGAATGGTACATTTTCACACACATTATTGTTGTTGTATTCTATTTTACTAACTTACTTCATACATGAAATGTCAAACGCTGTAAAAAATATTTATAGAAAAAACAAAGTTATAAAACTTGTAAAAAAAGTGCTTCACTCTGGCAATCCTTGAATTTGCCACTTTACCGCCTTTTATTTATAAAAAAAGTTGCAAAAATATTGTTATTTGCATTATTGTTTAAATGCAGTTGTCACTGTCGCCCTATGTTAAGATATAGCGATAGAGGGAGACAAAAAAATATTACATTAGACAATTAATAATTTTCCTATACCTGTTAAGGTTTTAGTCTTAATTTATATTTATTTCTCTGTATGGTGCTATTTTTACTATTTAAGTAGTTAGGTATCGTTGAAATAAAATTTCGTGAATCTAAATATTATTTCAACTTAAATTGTATTTTGGTAACCATTTCACTTGTCATAATATTTTATCATGTACAAGTGTAAAGTTGGTTATTTATCATATTTTAGAAAATTCGGTATAGTAAATTGAAAACTTACTGAAGCAGCTTAAGAGACCTGAGTGCTCGCTCCTGTTCTTATTATTTTGTCTCTTTATTTATATTCTCTTTCTACTCCAAGTGTTGTACTACAGTTAAGTTACTCTAACCGTTTCATATCTTATTCTTAGAGTACCCTACATTCCATTACGCTGTAGGTACACATCTACATAGTAATTATGATCCCAAGATCGTCAATAATTGGACCATTTCGAGATGCGGTCCATGAAGGTGTCGGGTAAATTAGAGTGTAAAAGGACCCCGAGCAATGGTATTAGAAACGTTGTTGGGTTCGTCAATATGAACAACTTTTACTATGGCCACAATGTGGGCAAATGAAAAGTGTTTTATAAGTCGAGCACAGCAACGTTTCTAAGACCATTGCTCGGGGTCCTTTTACACGCAGTATAGTTAAGTAGATAACAATAGAAATTAATAGTACCCGTGCATTACTTACCCAAAAATACCAAAGTCCAAATGGCGAGGCGCGAACACTCTTTGGATGGCTGACCACATATAAGTAGATTTTATCTATGTATAGCTGTCAAATCAAGTATGAGGCCTTCGGGCGACTTGAATACATCTAACTTTTGAGCTGATGACTTGCTCGAGACCGGCTTTGCGTTGTGGTTTGTTAATCGCAACGGATAAAGGCAGACGGTTGCTAGATATCGTTCAGTCCTCATCAGTGCGATTAAGTTTCGTGTCAATCCCTTTTAGAAGACCAATTAATACATATATATCACCGCGGCCTGCCATCGGTTTGTCAAAAATTATTAGATCGACACGAAACAACGACCCTTCTCTTACTTTCCTAATTCCCCAGAATTGGGAAGGTATAAGGCTTCCTGATTTCTGACTCTTGACTATGCCAAAATTGTGTCCGTATGTAATAATAACCTAATGGTGGGCATACATGCTACGAGAAATCGTTAAGATCAGACTGTGCAGTTCGAATGGTACAGTTTATCGTACATGACATACAAGCAAAAAACTTCACAGTTTTATAACGTACACCTAGCGATTTATCGGTACCGTTCGAATTGTACAGTCTGATCGTAACGATTTCTCGCAACATGTATGGCCACCATAATACTTACTGTATTTTGAAATAATAAAAAATCATTAAACAACATAAATATAATGTTTTATTTATACTTACTCGTTAATCTGACTCGAGTATTTTATCACAAACAATTATTGCACTTATTACTATATTATCTTCCTATGGGACAGTTGTCATTTCATTAGCTACTTTATTCTTGTGGTCGAGGATTTCAGTGCCGGTGTAGTTGTAAGCGAGGTAATCTCTCACGTTGATGTATTTGGCGCCGCCGAACCAATCGACCATGGCGATTTGTGCGATCTTCAGCTTGGCCACGAACCAGTTGTGGTCTGCAATGATAAATGGGGGTAGTTAGGAAAGACAATGAATGAATATACTCTTTATTGCACACTGTACATTACAAATATAAAAAATTACAATGGAAAAATTGCAAAAGGCGATCGCTCATAGCGATTTCTTCCATCCAGGTAACTGTATTGCTAACGGTAATGTAAGGAACAAGTAGACGCGCGTCTAGAGAGTGGCTCGTACGCCGAGAGTCAGGTCCTGATCTAAAAAAACTTAGGAACAAGGTCGTGTAACGTTAAGAACAACTGTAATACTTAACATAATTTAAAAATGTAAATAAACCCCGATTTTAAATGTTCGTTCCACGCTATTTCGTTTAATACATCACTTGAACATATTTGCATAAACTCGACTTTTCAAACCCCATAAGTTTTGAAAAATAAACATGACTCCATAGATCTGAAATATAGGTGCCGTTCCCTTTCTATTGATACCTCACTTTGACATATTTACTTACTTACTTAAGTCCTATGGTACCCCAGTGGTACAAAGGGACTTTACAAGATGGCGCCACGCCGTCCTGTCCTCTGCGACTGCTCTGGCATCGGAC